>CM067378.1:28771729-28976407 GCA_034510155.1 Eucriotettix oculatus | reverse complement strand
AGTACCCTATGCCCGACCTACCTGATGCAGGTTTTCTAGGGTTTTCCCTGCATGTCTTTAGGTGAAACACCGGGTAGGATCCTTAAACCATAGCCCGGGGGCCCTAGTTAACCCTGGGCTACCTTGCTCTACCTTCCGCATCCCCCCTTTTCAATTCCCTTCCTATGCTATTAAAGGGGAGTTGCCTGTTTCAGGATCACCCTCATGTAGCCTGTTACCCAAAAAAAGCGCGCCAAAATTTTATTAATGAAACCCATTGTTGTAACGGGTCGTTACAATATATACTAAATTACATTAGGGTATGTACAATATTTTTAACATTAAATCATGAAGTAAAACCAATTTTTTAAAAATTGTTATAATTTTAAAGATATTCCATAATTTTTTGTAATGCTTCAAAAAAATTTGGATTTGAATTTTGTAGATGCCAAAAGCTCCTGCTGAATAAATTTGAAATTAAAATTAAAGCATACTTTTGGTTATTAATGTGACTGATAAACATAGGGAAATATTATTATCATACTAAGTAAAAATTAATCTTTTAACAAAATTTAAATAAATTCCTTGAAGAAATTTTGCAAAGCTTTCCCGAGAGTTTATTTTTGTGGTGATTCCTTCTGAAGTTATTGTTGGACCAAGAAGAAAATAAATGTTTTCCAAATTAGGAGGTAAACAGTGTTTGCTGTAAAGTTATTATTTCGGGTTTTTCCAAATTAAGAGAAAATTTGTTTGCAGTTAACCCAAGATTCGGACGTCACGTCACAATATCAACTTTCTCGCGCAACGTTTCTGGGTCTCTGTCCGTGATTACCAAAATTTTGTCGTCAACTTAGAGGATCTAAATAATTAGATAAATCCATAATGTGTATGATGAAAAGTAAGGGTCCCAAAATTGAGCTATATTTATACCCATAAGTTCTTAATTACTGGCTTTTTCATATGGTTATAAAATCAAAGATTTTAAATGACGTGTAGTTAATGTGATTTGAACTTTCCAGTGGTTTTCAGCTTTAAAAATGAGTCGGAAAAATATTTATGGCATTAAAGAAAGAAAAGAGATAAATGTTCCAAATAGCAACTCAATGTTGCAAGATTAATTGAATTTTATTAATAAGTTTTGCAAATCAAAATTAAAAAAACAACATGAAGCTGAAAATTAAAAATATTATGTACGTTTATTGTAGAACCATTTATTGAATCGAATGATTTTTTATGATGATAAATGAAAGTTTTTTCAATAAAATTTGTGGAATATGTCTGGAAAGAAGAAGTTCGTTGGTACTGATTATCGACGAGAGAAGGCAGTGCTCTCTCCTTGACTGATGGGTCCATTTATGATTACAGTGGATAATTCCATACAGTTTTCGAAATGTTAATAAAGTAAAAGCATAAACAATATTATTTTATGTATTGAATTTTAATAATTACTGGCGCAAACTTATAGTTAAAATATTTGGCAATTATTAGAGTAATATAAAATCGGATATTTAAAACTGTTAATGTAATTTTGAATATGGGACATAGAAACGTTTGCAATATTATGTTTAAATAGCCAAAATATTAATTAGAATATGTTTACACAACTGGCATATTTTTGAATCAGCGTATGAAGGAGATAGTTACTATCATGTACGGATTTAAACGTTTGATTAAATAACGGAACGTTAATCGACCAGTGCGGATTTTTGAATCATTACAATATATAATAAATAATTATAAAATCTAATATGGATACTATGTATAAATGCAATAATACAAGGCATTCAACGTTTTATTACAATTAAAACTAATATTATTGTTGATTATTTAACTACCTGGGCACCCGGCGTTTCCCAGGTCTTTATTCATGTAACACTGGGGTTGTATTTAATTTGACAATATTGTCTTGGTAAACACGTCATTGATCCGGCATCGATAGTGCCACATTTATGAACTTTTAGCGTTTCGTACCCTGTACGCTATTCAAATTGTCAAAATGTAATTTCCATTACAACCGGTGTGAAGACTAATAGGTCTTTAATTTAGTCTATAAACTTGGCTTATTTAATTCTTCGGAGCGTTAAGAGTCAAATATACCCCAGCATCGTGAGAGATTAAAATATACTCTCAGCACATTAAGATTATAAAAAAAACATTCGTGACACATAAAACAATAACCTACGGCTCCTTAAGATGATGAAAGATACTTCCGGCCCCAAGACTTTGCAATGGTTGCTCACTAATCCAGTGTTTGGCCTGTAACGTGGCTTGAATTTAATCAAGGATAATTTAGTTTCATTCCCACTTTTAACAGCGAAACTATAACTTAACCGGCATGCTGGATGTCAGAAGTGGCTACGATTCCGCTTGAAAAGCTACGTTTTTGAGCAGTTGGTTACATTGCCAACTGAGTGTGTTATAAATAGGCGAACGATTTCGATTTTCGGGGCCAGTGGGTACTTTTTTTAGTAAAGGGTGTTCGATTTTTAGTGTTCGATTGCGTCTCCGAACGAGTGATTACGATTTCAGGCAAAGGGCTAAGTGTTTTTGGCGATTGGTTAAAATTTATAAGGTGCGGTTTGGTTTTTAAGGGTAGTGGGTACAATTTTCCGGGAAGTAGTAACGTTTCTTGTGGCAGTATTTTCGATTTCTGTCAAGTAGTTACATCTTTCAGTATGTGGTTACGTATTTCGGGTTTATAGTTACGTCCTGAAGAGGCTGATTACGATTTTAGTTTTGTTATTGTTGTTGTGGCAAGAATTTACGAATTTTGGTGAGTGGTTACGATTTCGGGGGAGTTGGTTCGATTTTGAGTATGTGGTTATAATTTCAAGTGAATGGTGTCGATTACGGGTGAGTGGTGAAGATTTTGGAGATGTGGTTAAGGTTTAGAGCAAACATATGTGATTATTGGGCAATTCATTGCATATTTAGTGAGTGTTTAAGATTTCGCGCGAGTGACTTGGTTTTTGGGGCGAGTAGTTACAATTTCGGGCCAGTAATTACGATAGTAATAATACAATTTGTATCGATTGGTTACATCTTTGGTTGAATGGTTCTTTATTTTGGGCCACTGATTATCATTTTAAGTCAGTTGATTTAGAAGAATGATTACGTTTTTGTGGAATGTGTTTACGAATTACGACGAGTGGTCACGATTTTGTCAGCGTGGCTACAATTTAGGGAGAGTGGTTTCGTTCTTGGAGTGTTTGATACTGTTTAATATTTTATAAAATTTATTTTATAACAAATTATCACAGCCAAGGAAACGCACACAACGATAAGATAAGATTTATTGGATCCCTTGGTCCTCTATTAAGGAAATAGGACAAGTCAAAGAATATGTTACATATCACACTAAGAATACAAATATAAGAAACAAAATATGGATACAACATATGAGTAAAGAAAATTATGTATACAATGATAAATAAAATAAAACAAAGCAGAGCAAACAAAATATGAATACAACATATCAAGAATATGAGTACAAAACAATAAGAGAGATAGTAAAAGAAACTATGTATACAATGATAGACAAATAAAAGAAAGTATACATAACATATACAAAAGATATAATTTCTAGATAAACAATGTCAATTTGGAACACTATATCGGTATAATAGAGATCCACGCACTTCACACGCATAAACACTTCACAATACACTACACTTTGAAACACACGTGTGTAGATCCGTGGGAAATCAGGCTCCAGCAGATCTCGTCAATTTAGGTCATGAAACAAAGAAGAAAAGACCGTTAATGAGAGGATAACGTATAATATACACCTGATATTGTTTGCATATGATGACCACTGATTCAGCACTTTTGCAAAAATAGACTTTAATTACTTTCAGACCGATTGATAAATTCAGGAATAGAATAATAAACTCCTTCTAGCAGGAGATTCTTGCATGCTTTAGTGAACTGATTATAACTGTTTAAATTTTTTATGTTGTCCGAAAGGCTGTTGTAGAGTTTTATTCCGGAGCAGTGGATACTGTTCTCGTAAAGGTGAAGGCGATGTTTATCAGCTCTGAGGACTGATCGGTTTCTAGTACCGTGTTGATGATAATGCCCGTTGCTTTGGAATAGGCTGAAATTACGTTTTACAAATTTTAGAATTTCTAGTATGTAGACGCACGGAAACGTTAGGATTCCTAAGCTTTTAAATAGAGGTTTGCAATGTTCCCTACAATCTTTCGCGCATAGTATTCTTATAACTCTTTTTTGTAACTTGAAAACGTCAGAACTTCGAGGGCAATTACCCCAACTCGTTATTCCGTAGCACATATTTGAGTGGAAATAGGCATAATAGACCATAATCGCGGTTTTAGGATCAACTTGCTGCATTAGTAATTTTATTGAGTAGCACGCGGAACTAAGTTTGCCTGTGAGTATTTCGACATGACGATTCCACCGTAGGTTATCGTCAACTTGAAGGCCAAGAAACGACGCGTCATTAGCGAATCTCTTGTCTTCCACAGAAGAATTAACAGTTGATGAAAACTGTAGTAGTTTAGTCTTTTCGGTATTAAGAGTTAACTTATTTGCAGTGAACCATTGCTTTAACATTCCTAAAGTGTTTTCAACTTTGACATTGAGAGCGTTTATATCACTATCGGAAACAATTACGTTAGTGTCATCCGCATACAACACTGTTTTTAAAGGATGAATGTTTCGAGGAAGGTCATTAATATACAAAATAAACAAAAGCGGCCCTAGTATTGATCCTTGTGGTACACCACAAGATATTTCCTTCCAGTCTGAAAGAGTAATTTTACCGTTATGGTTCTGGATAGCCACTACTTGCTTTCTATTATTCAAGTATGAATGGATGAGTGAAAATGCGTTTCCTCTGATACCGTAATATTTGAGTTTATTGAGTAATATATTGTGATCGACTAAGTCAAACGCTTTAGATAGATCTGCGAATATACCTGTCACTTTTAATTTTTGATCAATTGAATTCTGGACGTCTTGTACAAATTCGTACATGGCGGTACTAGTGGATTTGCCTTTGAGAAATCCATGTTGAGCCGGGTCTATAATAGAATGTTTTTCCATAAAATTTACTATTCGTGATTGTACAGCTTTTTCTATTATTTTAGAGAAGATGGGGAGTAATGAAATGGGTCTGTAGTTCGATACATCTGAGCGTGACCCTTTCTTATAGATTGGAATAACTTTCGCTAGTTTAAGAGAATCGGGAAATTCTCCCATGGAAAAACATGCATTAATAATTATTTGCATTGGAAAGGCAATTGCCTCGGAGCATTGCTTTATCAATTTGCTGCTGATGCCGTATATATCAACTGCAGCAGATGATTTCATGTTATTTATTATAGTTTTCAGTTCCTTTAAGGTAACTGGTTCTAGGAAAATAGAATTAGGAGTTTTAGTAGTTACGTTACGTAAGAGGTCGTGGTAGTCACAATCTAATAGATTACTGTTATTGAATTGGTTGTGAATATTTACGAAATGTGAATTAAATTTTGAAGCAGCTTCCCTATCGGTAAGAACTTGTCCTTCATGGAAGAGTGAAGTTTGAGGATTGTTCTTCTTAAATTTACCGGATTTTTTTATTATTTTTGACGTGTTAAGTTTTTTTGCGGCTATGAGAACATTTTTATATATTCTCTTATATTTTGCAAAGTACTCTAAGAATTGGGGTGATGAATTCAAATGCTTCATTTTATGGAGATAGCAAAGTTTATCGCGTGATTTGATTATTCCTGTGGTGATCCAAGAAGTACGCTTTTGTTGAATTTGTTTAGTGATTTTTCTTTCTGGGGCAATTTCGTTTGTTATGGAGAGAAATATTTTTAGAAATGCCTGGAACATGCTGTCAGCATTTTTGAAATTATTTATATTTAAAATATTATTCCACGGTAACGCTTGTAATTTTTGGGAGATACACATTACATTTGTTGGACAGAGTTTCCTTGTGTATATTGAGCTTGGTCTCTGCTCAATTTTGCCTACTATTTGTTTGTTGATGTACATTATTTGGCCCCTGTGGTCGCTTAATCCAGTTTGAATTGTGTGTAATCCATAAAAATTTTCATGGAAATTACATAAGACGTAGTCTATGCAGGTATTTAGTCGCGTTAGCTCATCGCTCGTAACGGAAAACCCGTAGGAATGTAGCAATGTTTTCAGGTGGGGAGTTTTCCTTATATCCCGTTAATAGTCAAGATGAAAGTCTCTGGAAATTATTGCAAGCTTATTTTCCTGGTTTACTTTACTTAAGACGCGTTCTAGAATGTAGAGAAATGTGTCAATTTCACTATCTGGTTGTCTATAAATTGATAAGTAGTTACAATAAATAAAGTGAGTAAATAAGGTTTAGATTTTTAGATTTATTATTATTCAATCCATTAGTCTTCGGTTGAGGAAATAGGATACGTCAAATATAATATTACAAGAAATATACAAAATTTTAGAATTAAGGATTGAAGGACAAAGAGAGGAAAGATAAAATTCAATCTTCAATTTTCAGTCGACGGAGGAGGCAGCAGAAGATCTTGCGTAGGTTCCCGTCGAACATGAAAAAGAAAATAAGTCAGCAGTTGAATTATAGTAGAGTATGTTGTAAAATAGTAGAAGAATTTGATAAGACACCAGCAAACTGTTTCCTATCTACGAACTCTTTCACTGAATAATACGCTCCATTCATTAATAGAGAATTACAACTCTTTATAAATAATTTTTGAACCTTTAAAGCTTTTATTAATTCCGGGAGACTATTGTATAGATTTATATCGGAATAGTGAATGCTTGTTTCAAAAAGACTTAGACGACACGGACCTGAGAGCGATTTCTTGTGTTGTACGAATGGCTTGAACCGTTTAGAGCATATAGATTGATGTTGCCCCATACAAATTTTAAAATTTCTAGAATATATGTAGAAGGCAAGGTTGAAATTCCAAGTTTGCGAAGCAAAGACTTGCAAGTGGTATTCCACTCCGCACCAGATACTATTCATACGGCCCGCTTTTGTAGTATTGATTTAGGCAAGAATATACAAATCTCATTTATAAATTAAGCAACTTCAAAACAACTTTAATTGTAAAACAAGTAAATAAAACCTTTTATTTATTTATCAAGATAAAAGTCCTCATTTGTCTGAGAGTTGAAACAGGTGCAGTCTATTTAAAGTCTTTTTTACCATCATCTCATAATGAATTCATAACTCATTTGATTATTTTTTTTATAATTTTACGAATAATTATGAATATTCATAAGAGTTCGTTAGTAAGGAGAGCGGCATTGCAGACATGGAGTCTCCTTGAGGCAGCCAACATGGCGTTAATTAGCAGATGCTGGCGGACATGGTTTGGGGAGGAAACACCGGGGCCCGGGAATGTAAAACAGTCCATCTCCTGTCTCTGGAACGGCTTTCAGAAACTATGCCACAGTTGTAACGGCACTGGATTTTATCTCAAAGCAGAATTAAACTTGTTCTTGCAGTTTACTGTTAAACGTGAGGCGATTCCCCTTCGAGGCTTGTACTTCGCTAGTGAACTATCTTCATGGCGGTATTTACGTCACGCGTACTGATAATTACTGTAATGTTATTTGATTAAAACCTGGTACATTACAAATTATAATTTTAACAAGCCATGTTTTAAGTGTTTGTTTCGTGGATAAAATGACGCAATTTTGTATAATCAATGCGATAAAAATTCCCAAACTGTTTTGGAGCCTTCGTTTATTAGTTCATAAATCTTTCATTATTTTCGAAGAATATCTATGACGCATGTCACTTAAAAACTCTATAAAATCTCTGAGTTTTTTCCTATTTACATGTGAATGCATCACTCTATGAGCTCACTATAAAGCATGAAAAAAAAATTTCTGTGAACAAAACGTTTACTTGAATAACTGATAATAGTGTCTCAAATAAACAGGCGCATTGAGAGAAAAGTAATGATGGTTTAGTTTTTTTAAAAATGAATTCTATTGTTGAATTTTCAACCGTTTTTTTCTCGCTCACGATTTAAAACAAATCAGATTGATGCTGGTTTTCTTTTAATTTACATTTTGGAATTACACATTGTAAATCATAAGCATTTGTTTATAAATGCAGAATTTAATACTACGTCCAACAGTGAGAATATTTCTATAAGTGTTATTATAAGACATCTAAATTACTTATAAAACATAATATTGATTGTCAAATTGACAATAACAAGTCGAATATATATATATATATTAATTTAATTAATTGTAGAGGAGTTTTCAGTCTTTAAGTAGGTTATTTAGTCAATTACGAATTTTTGTATTAATTATATTTATTAGTTCGGTGGGAAATAGAATTTTATATAATTTATAAATTTGATTAAAAATAGATTTACATAAATACTATAGCGCTCCTCGTGATAACACAAACTAAATAAAAATTAAATTTGAACAATTCTACATTTATTCAAAGAACAAAATATTCAAAAGAAAATATATACAAAAGTGATCTAAGAAGGAAAATATTTCAAACTGTTCCAAAATAAGACTCTACGCATAGGAATGGAAAGTCTAAAGGAATTTTTAATAAAAATTAATAAGCTTAGCGTCGTGAAAAATATTCAAGGATAGAAACTTCCGACGGCTTACCATAACAGGATTTCTTCCACAGGGCTGGAAGCAAAGTCTGGTTCATTCAACACGCGGACATCCATCTGCTCCTCTCTACGTCTTCCCCGATTCTTTTCCGTCAATTCTCAACCAAAAGTGTCTGTCTCAGCTTTTGCTACGCTGTTTACCCTCTCTCTTTTCATAACAGTTCATCTAACTGGTAGAATAATGGTTTTAGCATCACCATCCAAATCTGTTAACAATTTCCGTATTGGTTGATTAAGGATATTTTCTCCTCTGCCTGCTTACTGGCCCTTCCGGGTAATCGTGGACTACTCTCGACATGAAGCTTCTTCCTGGAATTTCAGGTAGATATACAAATTCATTAACAGAATAATAGAGCTATTAATGTCAGGGTATTAATGAGTTGTCATTGGGATATCTGACAGGTATTCTAAATAAATATGAAAAAATTTAGTTTCGCATTAAAGTCATTTATGATTTTCGTCCGTGATATAAAAATTCGCGGTCATGTGGATAGGGACCACTGATGTACGTTTTATTATGTTTGCTTCCACGTCTGTTCCGTGGACACGAAAAACAGCTTATTTTGGTGTAGGAACTGTCCTCCAGTGGATGATGAATCATAGAGCAAGGCTACTTGGAGCCCAGGGTGGAACCCTTCGGCACTCTGTCAGGCGCGGACAAAAAGAGAGCGCGGGAGCGAAACGGGTGCTGGGACTGATGGCAGCCAGCGATTTGATTGATCGATTAATCGATCAATACAGCGGATCAAACGAGGCGTTTCCGGATTGATTGATTAATTATTGTGGCGGAAACTCGATGTATGAGTAAGAGATATAGGTAACGCATACGTTGGACCGGTGATTGATAGCAGCTGATAATCGAGGGAGGGGATTTCAACCGTAGCTGAAATTGGCACGATTTCAGTTTCGTTCTGAATGTGTTTCATAGGACTTCTAGTTTTAATAACGTTATTTTTCATTAATAACCAGTTCCCCGGCTTAGTAACTCAACGCCAAATCAGTCCTGGAATATTACTACATGATATAATGATGATCCGTTCAAAGACAATTAATAAAAAATTACTGTGAATTTTCAATATCCAATGCCAATTAGCGATGTTGAATAATTTAAAAGAACTACTCCCAAAATTAAACAGTGCAAACAGTTCACTGGTGATGTGAACGACCGCCAGTTCGTAAACTATCGCCGGTTTGTGAACTAGTTCACGTTCGTGAACTAGCGCAAGTTCGTCAGCTTTTTCTTTATTCAGAGTTTGTTTCTTTTATCGTCTCTCACTGGTCTGCGTGAATGTTACCGTCTGACTCAAAATACTACTAAAATGATTATAATGAACTGGGGGGGGGGGTTTGGATTTTAATATAAATCAAAATAAATTATCGGGTTGGATTAAATATAAAAAAATTAAATTTATTTACAGAAAAACAAAAAAAACAACAATAATTTCTAAACTTTATGGTCCAATTTAGAAATTGGATAGATTCTTTGTTTTCTCTCCACCTGATTACTTCAAAGCTCGTTACAGACTGACTAAATTCTATAGTGTCGTGGCCCAATAATCCCGCACTCTCCTGACATCCTACTTGTACAATTCTCCATGCCCAACTGACCAAATTTCTCCTCCACGACAGCCGAGCCGTGGATCAATCACCACGCACCCTCAAGACTTCTTCCGTCTTCAAATCTCCATGATCGACTACTCAAATTTCTCTCATCCATCCTCGCAGGTTATCTCCTTCATTCACTCCACCACGAGATGCATGGAGGATCACCTGACCCTCAACCTTCAATCAAACTTCAGCTTGGCCCGCGGTTTTTCTCCCTAATTTATGACCTTCCAAAATTCCCGGGGTCAAAGAACTGGACTCAGGTACCAGATTTTTAAGTCGCCAAATGATTAATCTGTCACGTTCTGAAACCCGTAGTATCGCCTCCCTGGCGTCTTCGTGTTTACTTGGATTGCTGCCTCCAATATGGGGAATTCTTCACTCAGTGATGAAAAGTAAATGGTGATTGCCACATACACTCATTACATGATGAATGAAATACAGAGCTTAATCAGCCTAATAAATTACAGTTTAATCTGCTAACAAGTAGTAACTATTGGGGAATATTTTTATTTTAATTAAATGATAATATATTATTGAAAAGGAAAAATTAATTCATTGACAATTTAATGTTTATGCGTTAATTAGTGTCCTTTAATTTAATTTACACTGATTAATTAAAGACTTGAGTTCAGAAATTTATAGTAAGTAATTTATTCACTTTCATTGTCATCATTTATAGAATCTTTCGGCTTCTATATTTACATTTATGTTCTTCTTGTACCTATTCCTTCAGTTCAACTGATTTACAATTACCAACACATAGCAGTTACTGAAGCATAGAAATTTCATATTTTCTTATCTAGAACGATTAGTTTTAATATAGCATGAGACTCTGAATGAATGAATTATAAAAATTATATAAAAAAGAAGGATATTATCTGTGGGTATATACTGTAGCAGGGTTTTGCTTCTTTGTGTGACTGTAGAAAGCATCCACACTTTGTTCTACGATTGGTTCTCGGTTTCCAGGAAGATGTAGGTGTCTTTTCTGTAATGTACTATTTGATAGCCAATTGAACTTCTCTGACTGGTAATGAGACGCGTTATTGTCCAGATGAATGAACCACTGTTCGTTCTGTCTAAACTGTTAAATATGCCGGGTTATATATATGGTCCGTTGGCGGGTCATCGATCATGGATAGATAAATTTCTCCGCTACGTCATTTACAATTGATAATCAGGAAAAATCTTCTCTTCACGGTTGATCAGAAATCTGAAGTAATCATTTCCTTCTTTTCCCACCCAGGTTCCTTTCGTCTTTCAAGTCGTTGTTGAGAACTATCTCAACACTTCCCTTCCCTCTTCTTCCCCAGACCTTGTTCTTCATCGTGCGAACTTCTTCTTTCTTAGGCTTCGTGATCTTAATATCATATGAGAAATCACTCCTATATCGACACATCCACCAGGGTAGAATTTCAATAATATGATCCTCTCGACTATCTTCAAATTTTTCAATTTCACACGTCTCTGCAGAGTATAGGAGAAGGGTTGTTTGTTCTTCCAAGACGTGGCCTTAAAGCTATGGTTTCCTAGAAAACTGTTGTCCGTCAGTAGCGGAAGTAATGCTGCACGCTTGACGGAAACAGGCAATCCAGAGATGTAAAGTTAGGACAACGTCAAACACTGTCGTCCCCTTTGCAGGGAAGTTTTTAAATGTTTGTTTGTTACTTTTATAATTATTAACGTAACTTATAATTTTTTAATTAAATTATATTAAATACATAACGTGAACTTAAATTACTACGACATTGGACATTTCATTAAAAAACAATATTTATCCCTTTTATTTATACAGATATGTTCATTCCACACAATGGAAAATTTTTCATAAATTTAATTATTATTACAACAAATATCGAGCCTTGAAAGATTGAGTTAATTTCACTAGTAAAATTCTGGGATATTTTAAACTGATTTTTAATTCCAAATATTATATATTTTACAAAACTTCTAAAATTATTTACCATATTAACGTTCGTTTTAGCTTTTACAGTGCCCATTTCATTAACAAAAAGATATGTTTCCGTTTTATTTACATAGTTAAGTTCACTTCACATGAGGGAAACATTAACGAAAATGTAATAACTTTTACAAAAAGAAATGAGTCTTGAAGAATGGAGCAATCATCGATAATATAAATTGAGGTGGGAAAAATACCTAAGACTATCTCAGAGACCTGAAAGGTTACCTATTGGTATTAGTTACACCGGTGTACTTCTTCAAAAATTCATTACTTACTAAGTGTGGACTTCTGTCTAACAAACTTCGTTTTATTGTATTGTATTATATACATATCGATTCTACGCACAATTACAAGAAATTATAATAAATAATATAATCAAATTATTGTACTGTAATCGTAATATAATTTAATAAAAAGTTAATTCAATTTATCACATTATTATATAAAGTAATTTTATCCGACTTAATAAAACATAAAGAATGGCCAAGAGTCAGCAATATAATAATTTAATTAGACAACGTTTCATCTCCAATTTTTGATTTCGGCCCCGTACACTGCAGGAACAACAAGAAATGTTTTAAAAATTAATTAAGGAACTGAGTACTTTCTTTAAGTTGGGAGACGAAGCGTATTCTATTTAAATTATTCAAATTATGACTTTTGTCCTTTCTTTGTGTTTTATTCATGCAAATCTGACTAATAAATAGATGTTGCATAATAAAATGTGTTTTATTCCAGCAATTTACGAATTAGAGTCACTTCTGATTCAAAAGCACACTTATTAATAATTTTTAGAACCAGAAGCACATGAAACATATAAGCAATCGCGCCTAGATTAGCAGTAATCCGATACTAAGAAATCGTCCGGGGATGCAGGAAGTTCGCAGACGCAAACAATCCTTGCTATTTCAGAATTTATTTTCCTAGAAGTTATGTAAATAAGGAAAAAGTTAAAAATTTGCATTCAATGTACCAGACCCAAAAGCACTGCCTCAACAAATATTGTTGTTCCAGTTCCAGTTGGAGAAGATGCTTTTGTCCCTTGCACGAGAACTTGATGAAACTTTGTCCAATAAGTCAAACTCTACACGATCCAGCAGGAGAAGTATTTGCTGTAGGTTAAAGTATGCTGATAATGCACTTCAATTACACATCAAAAATTCAATCCCAATGTCCGTGCTAGAATGGATTCCACCCATATTTGAGAAATGTTTAACAATTACTTCAACGGACCAGGGGAGTTGAAAGTCATCCTAAAAATTAAAACATTAAATCACTATGGTTAGTGATTTTACTTGACGTTCCTATTTTATATAGGTTAAATTTTCAAATGACGTCCGTACCCTGTATAAAAACGCCCGCTACTGACGGACAACGCTTCCCTAGGAAACCATAGCTTAACTGTTTGTCAACGCTATCACGGACGTAATCCAACTGGTGGCGCTTCCTAGAAAACCATCCCCATCTGGCTACACAGCCAACGTTTCTGTGACGTCATCATCCGTTGCATTACGTCCGCTACTGACGGACAACGCTTTCCTAGGAAACCATAGCTTAAGCCACCTATATTGTCCAAAAGCACGGCTCTGAGCGTCAGATCTCGCCACCTCGGCGCCAATGTACGTTGGAATTTTCCCGTCAGCCACGAATGGAACTTACTCTCACATTCATTATTTTTATTAATTTAGTTGATGAATAAACGCGGTATTTCATGAGTTGTATGAAATAGAGAGTTTAAAATTAAACTTATGTCGTTTAATTTTTATGTTCATAATTCTCTTCGTCTGGCTAATATAACTGAAATCTCCATTCAAACTTATTTTATGCACAGCATTAGTGGCAGAGAACTTATTAGTAGAATATTTGTGTCATTTGATGAAACTATAGATTTTAATTAAAAAATTTCCGAGATATTAAGCTTTTTTAAATAAATGCATCAGTTCATTAGGTAGATTAATTGTGTGCATTCAATTTATTGGCGAAACAATTAATTCCACAATGTGATTTTAGAGGCTGAATACCCTGAAAAATGAACGCAATAATGATTATGTATTGTAACGGTCAAAAACATCTTCTCGGACTTTGGCGGTGCGGAGTCAAAAGAAAAGAGACAGTATTTGAGCCAGGGGTAATAAAACTCAGTCTGGGGCGATTTGGTGGCATCGGGTGGTGTTCTTTCCCCAAAAAACTTGAGGGAGAGGGAAAACTGTTACTCCCACAGAAGAGTAACCATAAATGTACTTGCTTAATATCCATCCCTGCTACCATCGGGATATTAACTAAAGAAGTGGTGAAGAGGTATTAGAAAGGCTTGCAGAGAGATTTTTTGAGACACATTTCGGGACAGATGATCGGAATTTAGGCAGGGAGATTGTGGAGACGAAAGCAGTGATCAGAGAAGATTAGAGATTAGAGCGGATGATTGACATTATCGAATTGGTAGTCCAAGGAGACGAAGATAAACCGAAATTCTTGCTGAACCAGGAAGAATACCAGCGAGTACGACCCAAATAGAAGAAATTTCAACGAGGAAGGTCTATTTTGTCGACACGGTAATTACCCCTGTAACTTTTTGATCATTTCCTATACTGACAGGTCCGAGTAGATTTCATAAGAAATGTTTTAGTCTTTGAGAAAGCCCATAACATACGACCCTTAGATTAGAGAACATGAATTGTTAGATTTAAGAAATTAATTTGTTTTTTATGGATATATATATATAGTGTTTAAATAAGAAAGAATGAGAAAATTGTAATATTGATGGAAATTTGTTTAGGATAAAATAAATGGATTTCTTTTTAGAGTAGATGATGGAAATTAAATTTAGTGGACTGTAGTAGTATCAAGATAATTGAGTAAGAAGCAGTGACAGCAGTTTATTAGCGGAGCACATGTACGCTGAGTCTCGTCATATAGCGAATGTCACAGAGGCAAGTCAATGGGCCGTGGCTGACTAACAGGTGAAAACAGCGACCGTCATTAGTAAAGGCCGCTACTAACACGCTATTTGCCGCGCTGCACACGACTCATCTGCTCGTCGTAGCGTTGTTTTTGCTAGTTCCGAAGCTGTTTTTGGCTTACTGTCAGCTGTGCCGCAGGATTAATTTCAATACATGCTCTACAGGACAAGTGTGCTTATCTCTCCTTCTAAATCTCGTACAACGCAATGTAAGTCTCCCTGCTGTCCATTTTTTTTTCACTGAAAATATTTTTATACATTTAAAAAACTGTGCTATGGTGTAATTAACTTCAAATAAAAAATATATGAGTATTTATATAATAAACTGTTCATTCCACGACGGTACTTTAAAGTCCTAATGAATGTAATTTAAAATTTGTCTTTCTGAAACTTCTTTATACGCGTTGGAAACTTTGGCATTAAGCTGCTTCTCTTCCTTTCTGTCACTATTTTATATTTTCCCATCTTACTATAATTTACTTTAACGAAAGGATTTTAATGACTAGAGAAAAAAATATCAAACCTTATCATAAAAATTTATTATTAATAATAATTTAAACTGTTATATCTACATGGCTAAAATTGAATCACAAATCAGTTTAACATTTAACTTGTCAAAAATAATAATCAGCTCTGTTTAATAAAATTTATCACTATGCATCGTTCCTACGTTTTAGACCCTCATCAGCTCCACAAATATAAAGAAAGTTGATTTTAAGAGTAAGAATAATTTAGTTATTTTAAAATCACGTACATTTAAATATAAGAATTACTCCTACATAATAATTTTTTTCACATAAGTTTATATGTTCATTTAAATTATAATAAATAAATTATTCTGACTAGTAAAATTCAACATTCCATTTTTTGTCTCTGCAATTACAAAACAAAGGATCGATACGTAGTGCTAATTCCTACTTTATTAAATACTACATTTCTTAGGTAATTATTTATATTAACCCGGAAAATGAATGATACCAATACTTGTCGGGAGTTCAATATGTGATTTTTTTATATATATTGCTTCAACATAAAGAGAATATTCAATTATAAATTATGGCATTTTAATGACAAAGAGTACGCTCTTCACGTCAACCCTGTATATAATTATAATAAATATCCTCTTTAAATACATTTGTATTTATATAATGAAAAAATATTATATTAGAGAATAGTAGTAAACTTATATTACTTGTATTAAATTTCACAGAAATACAGGAAACTTTAATGGCTGTATAAATGCAATATTTTATTAAATATATAACAAAAAAATATAAGCATCATGAGATGCAGTAGCATACAGTGATAGAGGTTTATTTAACAGGAAGTTCTGTACAAAGGCTTGTACTGCGTATGACAGACCTCGATACGGGATCCAGTATATATTCCAGAAACAGAACATCTCGATATGGAAAATACTAGAAACGAAAGGTAAACAAAGTTAAAAAATATTCGCAGATGACATAGCCATCTCCTATGAAACCTTCTCTCTCATCTCCAATTTACAACCACTCCAATCAGCGCTCAACAACCTAGAGCAATGGTCTAAACAATGGCGAATCAGCATCAACCCCACCAAATCAATAACCGTCCCATTTACACTGACAACCCCCCCCCCCCCAAATCCACCTCTATCTAAACAATTCACTAATCCCTACAAAATCAGAAACTACCTTTCTAGTAATCATGTTTAATTCATAACTCTCGTTGAAACCTCATATTAATCTCCTCCTCTCAAAAATCAACGATAAATTCAGAACCTTATATCCTCCCCTAAACAGAAAAGCCCTTGTTACAATCAGCACAAAACGCCTCCTATATCTCTCCATAATACAACCCACCTGGTCCTACGCCTCGTCCATATCATATGGGGAACAACAGCCAAAATCCATTCATCTAAAATTCAAACAAAAGATAATCCTACACGCCATTACAAACTCTCCATGGTACTTTAGAAATTCCGTCATCCACCAGAACACAAAATGCAAAAAAAGTAAACTCTGTAATCTCCGAATCCATAACCTCAACCACCCAATCCTCACGATACAACAATTCCACGACAATCCTCCTCCACCTTTACGCTTCCGTCAGCTCAAACGATTGCCCTTATTATTCCACCTGAACATTCAGTCACATCCTAACCCACCTTACCATCATGCCCGCAGATCACATCCTCATATATTCTACAATAGTCAGTTCACAGCCTGTTCATCCACCCACGTCGTATGCCTCTCAGATACACACACACACACACAAACATAACCCATCTGCCAAAGTAGGCTAACCAAAGTACTAAACTACCTTCACCTTTGCAGGTGAATTATATGCACTATTTAAAATTTGTATATTCATTATTTAAATTTTGTATTTACTAGAACAATTATTGTACTAACTAATAATCCCTGCCACCTTAGTGAAATTAACTAAAGAAGTGGGGAGGAAGTTTTAAAAAGGCAGGCGGAGACATTTTGATGGTGATTGATGGTGGAGATTTAACAGATTGGAGATTATTCGAGGGCGATGAGAGGAGAGATGTTTGGCAGATTTTTGGAGGAGATTTCAAAAGATTATTCGAGAGGAATGAGACGGGAGAGCTGGCACGACATATTTGGTGTGAAACTCCGCGTGGAGCTAAACTTCTCACTTATGACTGTGGTTGGAATTTCGGTAAGGGAAGATTTTGAAATTCTTCCTGAAACGGGAAGAATAGGTGGTCGGTAGCTTTGATCTGGAGGGAGGACGAACCAGGAAGGAACCAATACCTGCATTAAGCTGACACGGTAATTACCTTCTGCGACTCTTTGCTTATTTTCTGTTTTCTGCCATGATCCGAGTAGATTTTTGTGTTTAATGTTCTGCTATATGAGAAGGCCCATAAATGCGACCCTGAGATTAGAGTTAAAATTTTTAGTTTTAAGAATTTTATGTAAATAATTTTTGTAAATATATATGTAGTTTCTTTATTGACGAAAGAAGTGTCGACACAAATATCGAAACATTAAAAATTGTATTATTGTAAAAATAATTTGAGATCAAGTAAATTATTGTCTTTCTTTTATATTTTACTAAATCTTATTATTATATCCCACTTACTTAATATCCCCCAATTATTCATTATAATTTGAATCAAAGTTAAAGTTGCTAACACAACAGAAATTGTGGAAATTATAACAGTATTAAACTTCGATTTTCAGTGAACGGAATAGGCGGGAGCAAATCCTGTGTCGATGTTCGTCAAACATAAAAAAGAAAATCAGTCAGCAGTTAAATTGAAGTAGATTATAATTCTGAAAAAATAGCAGAATTTGATTGGATGCCAGCAAACTGTTTAAGTGTAAAGGATAAAATCTGCCCTTCCTATCGACGAGTTCTTTCAGCGAATAATACGCTGCATTTATTGACAATGATTTGCAAATCTTTATAAATAAATTTAGTACCTCTAAAATTTTTGTTTCCTCCGGAAGAATATTGCATAGATTTACATCGCATTACCGAATGCAATATTAACTACCTGGCGTTACATTTGCGAGTCGCTCTCCACGATTATCAAATTTGTGTTATCAGCGCAGAGGATCTAAATAATTCGGTAAATCGTTAATGTATATGATGAAAGGTAAGGGTCCCTGAATAAAGTCCTGAGGGACACCGCAGGTAATTGTTTCCCATTCTGACAGATACACATTTCCATTCGAGTTTTCAATCGCAATTTATTGGCGCCTGTTTTGCAAGTATGATATCAGTAAAGAAAGGGGAACTCATCTGATTCCATTCTCTGAGTATAGTATCGCGATCTACTAAATCAAATTCTTTGGAGAGGTCAGCAAAATTTTCAGTCACTTTAAGTCTTTCCTCGAGAGCGTCATGAATACATAGCCATTGGTCACATAGCCTTTAAGGCGTTTTACATTAAATACAGAAAAGTATTTTAAATTGTTTGTTTAATTTTTTTATTTCTCGCCTTTACTGTGGTAATCCCAGCGAAATCTTTAATTTCTGCTCTCTATGACCTGAGGCGCTCAATTACAAGGATTGGCGCTACAAATATTTCGAACGAAGTCGTGTGAAGCCGTTTTAGTAGATTTTCCACTATTGAAACCGTGGTCCGGTGTAGAGGTAAGTTTAAATTTTGTAAGAAAATCTGCAGTTCTCATACGTATTGCTTTCTCAAAATTTTGGAGATATTAGCAAGAGGGAAGTAGGGCGATAAAAGAGGCGTCTGTTTGTAGAATCCGTTTCAAGTAACGGTATAACTTTCGGGTCTTTTAGAGCATCGGGAAATATACCATAGGAAAAACACAAGTTAATTATGAACTGCGTTGGAAATCCAATTTCATTACTGTAATGTTTAATGATCTTACTACTGATTCCATATATGTCACAAGCATTATGGACTTTAAGTTATTTTATTATATTAATAATCTAATTTTTATTGACTGGGAGTAGAAAGAATGACTTATTAACGGGTTTTCTGGAATTGCGCAACATTTCATTATAGTTTGACGTATTACGTTTCTCTTTGCCTTGTTTTTCTAACATATGGCGAGAAAGGTTGATAAAATACGAGTTTAATTGACATGCTGCTTCTGTACTTGATACAATTTTTAATTTTCCTTTAATTGAACTTATAATAAACTTGAGGGATTGGATTTAGATTTAAATCATAAACAAATTCTCTGTTTATATTAAATATAAATAAAATAATTTATTAACTGATAAAAAAGAAACAATAATTACAAAACTTATGGTCCAATTTTAAAATTTACCACGGCTAGTTCAGCTTATAATCAATCTCATAAGGGTAATTATGTGGGAACTCTTGCAGCACAACAACAGTCGTGACACATTTCTGAAAGTATCACAGAATCATATCTGTTTTTCATTTGTAAAACGGCTGCTTCCTCCTCCCTTTTTATAATTCAGGCAGCTTCCGCGTTCGTCAGGCGACACCATCCTATGATAAATTGTGTCGTCGGTACCTGGTCTTCAATCTAGGAATGATGGGATTACGTAGACTGGGCTCTTTCTGATCACTGCCATATATCTTCGTTTCAGTTTGCCCCGGGATTAGATTACAAACTTGTCTTACTTTCAAGCTACTTCTTTCTAATTTCTGATATTTATCGTTAAACTATATCTCTCATCTCCACCTTCCTTCCTACAAGTTTCATTCCCGACTGCATCAACTTCTATTCCACGACTTCCCAACTTCTTCCTCCTTTATATGTTCATGTCCCACTGTCTTGCCGTGGAACAAACACCACGCACCCTCCAGACTTCTTCCTTATTTAAATTTCCATGCCTGACTGATTAACTTTCTTTCATTCATCCCCGTAGGTTATTTCGTTCATTTACCCCACCATGAGATGCATGGCGGATCTCCTGACCCTCAGCCTCCAATTAAAATCCAACTTGGCCAGCGGTTTTTCTCCCTACTTCTGGAAATTGACGCGCCATTCAAAATTCCCAGGGTCAAGAAACTGGACTCAGGTGCCAGATTTTTAAGTTGCCAAACGGTCGATCTTTTACATTCGGTACTCTGATGTCTTACCTCTCTGGGGCCTTGGTGTTTACTTGTACTGAGAGGCCCCATTTATGGGGAATTCTTCACCCAGTGACGTAATAAAATGGCGACTGCTACGTACACTCATTACAAACTGTTTATTCAATAAGTACTATATTCTACTTCTCTTCTTTCGAAATAAAATTATAAATGTGGTTGCTTTCTTTCAAACTTTTGAAAATTTCATAAACCAAAAACTGCCCATGTACAGCTAATAAAAGGGGATTTTACCGTAATTAATCAGTGAAAGGTCTGTTTACAAAGTTATCATGTCATAGTCTCGAGGATGATAAAAAATTCTAACAAGTGTTGGTTTCTAATAATTAGCGGTTTAGATATATTTCCATTTATTCTTATGTATCCTGCATATGAAAGAATACGGAGTATTTATTTTTTCATTATAGAATTTTAAGTAATTTTGACGTTTTAATTTATCCATAAATTTAACCGTAAATTTCAAATTTTTAGACAACAAAACTTTGACATACCATTTAAATGATCATAAAACTTCAGTACGATTAATGCATGGATACGTATAGTAATACATATATATTTAATTATTCGCTAATATAGGACAGTTTGCCGCACACATGTGAAAAATTATAAACATTAAAGTTAATTGTCTGACCAGATCCTCGTTCGTATTAATTACTTTTTTATGATAATGGGATTTAACCGCTTGCCTTTCGGCAACGACTGAGCAATTAAAATTTCCCTTCGACTCTCCTTTATCCTGGTAAAACACAATTTGCTTTAGCTGTCCCCTACAAAAAATAGAAGTATCTGGGTGGTCCAATAATCCGATGCCGCTCTACTCGTATTTATAGATGCGGTATTGGATTTCTCGCCCATAAAAGCTGTAACTCGGAAGCGAACTTTGAATCGGGCTTGTATTTATTACCATCGATCGGGAATTTATAAAATTCGCATTCGGATAGCGAACATCGCATTTATAGGCGCACTTCCTTAGAACGGAAGTAGCGATTTCTGGCGTCGTTACGCTTCGTCGACGTGTGGGAGAAATACTGCCGAGTAATGGGGCAGCGTCGTCGCACTCCAATATATTGCTGATAATAAGGTCGCCGAGCCATTGTTTCTGCCTAGCAATTAATATTTTTCACTTAACAGGTATTGGAGTCGAACCTTTGCTAGCTGTTCAATGAAGAGCTGCCCTGCATGCAATTACACAAGAAGCCATTCCATACGAAATTAAGAATAAATTAACAAAAACCTATCTGGCACCATAATTTATCTACGAAATAGTATTCATGAAGTACATTAATTAATATCTACAGTTATATATATATATATATAAAATAACAAATTTTGTGCAATTCAGAAAAAGGCATTGGGTTACTGCTCATTAATAAAGCAGACAAACGTGAAGTGTCACATTAAATATGATATGAAGCGTTATGAAACATATTTATATGTACAATTAAGTTGATTAAATTATTAAGGATGACACGAATACTATTCCATATTTAGGTTGACCTCACGTTTTCAAATACGTATTACCCCCAAAACATGGGTTATCGACCCTTGGCTGTGTCACGGAAAATTTCCCGCGCTGGATGAAGGACTCATGAGGATTCGCGGAATAAACATCACGTGGGAATGGGGTTTCCCCTTGGAGAAGGACATACGAATTTAGCTGGGAGGCGAGGAGCCGAAAAATAGGTAGAATAGTTCTAGACGTTGAGAGGACGAGGAGCTAGGGAGGGAGAGTGGTTCAAGACTTTGAGAAGGCGAGGTGGAAGGGAGGAGAGTTGATCAGGACGTGGAAGAGAGGAGAAAGCTGAGAGTGGAACGGATGTTCAGAGGGAGGAGGAAGCTGGAGAGTGCAACAACAGTTGCTCTTTAGTGAGAAAATATTGAGAACAAGTATGGATAGAGGGCAGAAGGAGGGAAAACTGGGGTTTCCACAATCATCGACAGTACTAACTCCATCCTACTCTCCTCCAGCAGAGGGAAAATCTACATTTCAACCCGAAGTAAGTTCCGGTCACCATAGTACCCACATCAATACTCAAATGAAGATAAAACAGGTTCAAGTGAACGAAATCTCTGCTGAACGTGGTTACCCCAATGAGTAATTATCCCTAATATTTAAAAATAGTCCCTTGAATTCATTTATTTATTTGTAATAGCGCGCAGGACCCCTTTTTAAGTGATTGTTTTTTATAAATAAAATTATCATATTATATCCTAAAGCAAGCAATTTCATTAAATCATTAAAATAATAATACCCCTATAATCATATACAATATCCCGGATAGAGCATGAAAAATTGTTACAAGACACTCGACTGTGAAACCATATATAGTGCAACGTACCACCCAACTTTAACAACTGTTTTTAATTCAATATTCACTAATAACCTAAGCTGTTAACGAGATGAAAATATTGATAAATATTTGCTCATATAGCTGTTAAAAATATGATATCAATATTATTTTCAAAAGCAACAATAATTTTAAATATGTAAATTTATTTCAAATCAAAATTAAAATTTTAGACGATCACAATCTTTAGAAAAGTAAAATTGACTCTGAGCGGCCCAACACGTCGTATTTATATGGAGCAGTGTATGAGCCTCACATTTTTGTACATTTAAGTACTTAAAATATATAGTTACTTAAAAAACGTTTATTGAATTTAAAAAAGTTCATACTTAACAGACCAAATAGATGGACAAATGTTTATTCTTATAAATGAAATTAATTGTTTCTGTGTAAAAATATTCAAATTTCGTACGTGTTTGTTTGTATCTATGTTCGGCATACAAATCTAAACGCGTGGAGCAATTTCAACCAAATTTTGCAAACACTTTATTTGCGGTTCGGAAATCGGCTCTAAGGCATAAGGGCAGGGGTAGAAGGAGCGGAATTTTTTAAATATTCAAAGTTGGCCGATATTTCCGTTAAATAAATGCTTTTTAGGGTCAATTACTTTTACGATGTTCCCCGCAAAATTATTTGTTTGGGCTCCACCCTAATGACATATAGAACTTTCTACAGACGTAACCTGCGTGTATGCGAGCGAAGACAACGTCCGCGAGAAACAAAAAGTATCGTAACTTTAATGTGATATTAGCATCCAGCTAGTGTTACATAAAATTAATTATTTGCACTGTGAAATAACATATTGAAATGATAGGAGGGGTTTTAATTTTCAAATATAAATAATTATATTAGAATGAAAATTAGTTTATTGATTTTCAATGAATTGCGTTATTAGAGTAATTTTTAGAATCTGTTAGCCAACAGGAATACGTTTCCGAGTGTTTTCCGCATTATTAGTAATAATTATTTGTTCTGGTGAGATGGTTTATGCCCAGGTTAATTTGGTATATACACCTTTTCCCTCGAACACAATTGAAGAACTGCATATCTAGCTGATATCTTTACGAAGTGCAATGAACTTATCGTTACAAGGTTAAAGTATTTTAATTTTTAATAGATTTTAAAATTATTGTTTTTTTTGATAAAAAAAATACAATTTTGGGTTTCATGAGATGAATTTAACGATCTTAATTGGTTTTCTGCCATTCATGAATATTTGAATGAATTAAACTTTAAACTAGATGAAGAAGTTTCCAAAATGTTGTTGAAAATCTACATAACTTGAAATAAACTTTTTTGCAATATTTTCCGAAAACTAGTGAGGACGATTCCTGGGTTCAGAATCCATTTCCTGTGACAGATAAACCTGTAGGCTTAGGTGCAAGTGACTGTGAAAATCTAATTGATTTAATCAATGAAAGAAAAAGAAAATAGTCAGTCTTTATGTGAATTTTGGGAGCGTTTGTCAGAAGAGTACCCCATTATTTCAAAATTTACAAATATTGTGCCTGATATTAACAAAATATGCAATTCAAGGACCAAAAATCATCAAAACCTATGCTGATCTGTTGTGTCCTAATTGAAGTAGTTTAGCTCCAAAGAAACGTAAAACTTACTGCACTGTTCTCAATATTGTAATTTATATAAACAATGTTTATTCATTGGTCTTCCATGTTTTTATGTAAAACAGTTTCAAGGCTCGTGTCTTCTTTCTATCTCAAACATACCCGATTGCGAGAAGTGCATTATATGTGATGTATTACCCTATTAATAACAACATAAAATGAGATTTACACGTGTTTTGATTGCTAGCACATAAATTTTGAATTAATCGATAATACACAGAAATTGAGATCATGTGCTAGCATGTAAAACAGTAGCGGGTACGTATTTATTAGTGGTAAAATATTTTATGGGGAATTCAGCGATAGTTTGCAGAGATTTATTGAGTTGTAAATTATCCGTTTTTACAGTCGATTATGTTCAATCAGCAGTTTTCGATCTCTGAGGGCCTGTCATCGATTTAGTGCGTGACGTTGTTCGCTTCCGCACTTCCTTACGATTCAGGAACGCACTGGGTCATGGGCAATTCAGCGGCACAGGAATAGATGTAGCATTAAATCCTGAAGTGCCTGCCTTTATGTGCGATGGCCCATAAAAATTGTCATAGTTTCGGTTGAAGTGTTTCATAAACATGACTTTATGGAGCAATGAATGCACCGAAACTAAATTAGTTATGGTGGTGTTGCGTCTCTTCGCAATTGTTGGGCGGGTTTTTCATCAGGAAGCAGTCTGCAGTCGATAAGATAAAGGTTTGTGATTGAAATATTAATAGATGTTACAGTGAAGAAATTCTATCTACAAAAATGTTTGCGAAGCTGTCAATGTCAGATGTATTTCTAAGAAAATTGTAGAACTTGGCGTAAAAATAGCAAACATTAGCGGTTAGTAAATATCCTTTTGGTCTAGTATAATTTAACTGCCATTGAATTCAATATAGTATTGACAAGCGGGAGTTTTTTTTATAAAATTGACTTCTGGAGAAATTTCCAGAATCAGATTCACCGTATGGGATTGAGGACGTAGTGCAAGATGGACGTTTCATAATATTACGGGATGAGCGTTCGGAATATATTGGCCGTAGGGCCAGTGAGGAGAAACGTAGTTGTTTACCAGCTGAGTGAAGTTGTTAGATCGACCCCAGAGAGAATCCGTGGTAATTTAGTCAGTGGATATGGAAGAAACGAATCGATAATCCAGTCAAGATACTGGAGAAAATGGACAGATTAGAAGCGATAAGAGAACAGGAGATTGAAAATCTGATACAGGGGATGAAAATATAAATTTTAAGTAAGAGAAACAGGAATAAAGTTGGAAATGTATGATTAGTGAATAGCAGTTGTAAAATAGTGAAAAAGATTTGTTCCAGTGGAAGAATTGGATGCCCTTCTACCAACAGTTGCAGCTGCTACTAGGAACTGCTCGCCTCCTGGAGAAACGGCATAAAAATTCAACTTTTGCCACGCACTTGTAAATAATTTCATTAAATAATGGATGAATAACCATAAATTCTCTTTAGAGTTTGATTTATTTGTTAACTCTGGGTAACTAATATCACTAAATACATATGACAAATAATTGTTATTTATTTACTTTTATTATGTTTAAATATTACAAACACAATGTAAGGTGTTAATTCTATTACTACAGTAGATTACAAAAAAGCAGTGGAGCCCTTCAAATTTCCGTGCACCTGCTCCGAGTAAAAATCCGTAGCTCACCTGTTCCACGACCTTGCTCCAGCTCAGCTCCAAAACTCTGCTTAAAATTCTCGCTCCCCTTTCAATTTCTCTTCTACCAAGACTTTTATCTTGAAAAATATTTCGTGCAGGCCTAGGTGTAACTAATTATGGTGCTGTCTACAGTTTGGACAGGTGTTCTTATATTAGAAGAACAACCTAATCCGGACCGCCATACGACCGTTCCAGTCTGCGAAAATTTAACAGAAAATATATGAATTTAAATAATCACTCCTTAATTTGTTTTTCCCTCATTAAACGTTGGGAATTTTGACAAATCGGGAAATGTAAGAAGAAATTGCAAACATATGAAATTCAATTCCACTGCAACGTTTAATATGTTGTTCTCACTTTTTTGTCACGATCATAGCATTCTGTAATGAATAAGCTAATTTATTATGATTAATTAAGCTTTTATTATACTTAATTATTGAGGAATTATGAATTTTAGGACAATAAAATAAAAAATGATAGTAATGAATTTAAAATCAAAGTCGACACTTACTTAACAAGAATTAAATTAATTAAAGCCACCAAAAAAATGAAAACGTAAAAACCGGCAGACAATTCATAAATTTATATTGACACATTTTATTATCAGGTCACATGTGGAGTGAACAAATAATGAAACAAAGTTTCTTTATCAAATAGGACTTGCAATGTGAACATTTGAAATGTTAATTCAACGATAACGACCGAAACTTCAGCTGTATTGTTTGGTTCCAGCTACGGTGGTCTTCTTCTGATTGATAATCATCATAGAGGCGCCTATGGAGGTGTTATGCTTCAGATTGATTCTGCGTCGGGGTGATCTGGCTGAATGGGTCACGCCTTGGGCCGAAATAGTCGAGGCATTTACCAAATATTACATCTCTTCAGTCTCGCATTAGAACTGAAGAACTCAACTCTGCTATCGATACTGACTCGCAATTTAATGAATATCCCTAGACTAAAATTCTTTCTATTTTGTCTCCTATGGCTCTAAATTCTCCTCTTTCCTTTTTTAATAGCCAATCAGCTGCGATTTTAAATATTATGTATCAATTGGAATTTACAAAATTAGTCAGTAGAAAGGTTTTACCCGCCGGATGTAAATAAATGACTCAGGACATGTGTTTACGTTCGATTTTTAGCAGCTGTTTCTATTGGCTACGTGTAACTTCCAACATGACAGAGGAAAGTTAATTTTAAATTTTTCACGGAAATGTCATTGTCCGTGAAAACGGATCTCTTCCTATTATCCGGAGAAGGTTGACCGTCACAGAGGATAATACGCACTCACAAATAATACTTCACAGAAATTTAGACGGAAACATTAACATCGACTCGGTGGCCATTGTATGATCTCATCGTTACTACAGTTATTAAGCAGATCAATTTAATCGCATTTACTTAACGTATATAATTTAATAGTTTCAATCCTATATCTTATTGGATATTTAATGATGTAAATTTATTGTATCATATTCCATATACTGGCGATGTTATAACGATAGGAAATTGTTGACTTTATCTGCCTGACAACCAACGAAGCACATTCTTATGCGGACATGTTACGCGCAGTTCAATAACTTTGACGTCTGAACATTTTCGTTTCCACCAAACAAGAACCTCTAGTATATCACACCTTGAAACGAAATCGACGAACGCGTGATATAGTCGCACATATGAAGAAGGCGTACACCAGAAACATCGATCAGAGCGTGAAAGACTATCGATACATCAGCTTTATGCAGAGCTCGTCGACTGTAAACGACGAGTGACCTGCGAGTATTTCTCCCATCCTCGACTTCGATCAAGGAGAAAACAAGCTTCTTCCATGGCCTCTGCTTCTCCTCTTATGTAGTGAATACATGATTCAAAATACGGCAGTTAAAACGATAAAATGCTTGCATATTGTAATAAACCAACCATTTATAACAGACAAAAATGCATTTAATAATGATGGATATTTAAAAACAAAAGGAAAATTATAGGATATTGAACACGATTTTGTAAGGAAAGTAATGCGGAAACAGAAATTTTTTTGTATGTATGTTAGAGAGGAAATAGCTTTAAAATAATAAGGGCTAAATTATTTTACAGTTATGTTCATTTATCATCCTTTCTGCTCTCATTGTAGCAGGTAACTGTTGTTGATGTAATAGTTATCTTGATCCAACTTTGTTGAAATTAGATGTGTGTGTGCGTGTGTGTGTGTGTGTGTGTGTGAGAGAGAGATATGTAATGCTCAAATACTCAATGAGATTCCCACATATGACCTGAGTATTTAAAGTGGATTAACAGAGCGGAAACCCTGTGATAAAATTAAGAACCGTCGTTTTTTCATAAACAAGATCATTACGCATAAAAATAAGCTGAAAGCGGGATAATTCCTGAAGCTTTTAGTCCAGAGACCAGAGGAACTCACAGACAACGTTTGTGTCTCGAAAAAACACCTGAAGCGCTGACTTTTTCCCCACCAGTTGGGCAACTCCTAGAAAACTTCTAGAATAATTTTTTATGTTATAATACCACACTAACAACTTTTTACAAATATATTTGTTATACAATTTTTACAAATATTGTGACCCAGGAATTTTTATCTCACAATTACCTCACAAAAAAGTGTAAATTGTTGTAAAGTCAGAGAAGGAAGATAAGACTTCTTCGTAATTTAATTTAACATACGTATTATTTAATTATTACCTACATTATTTTTAGTTTAAAACTAGCTGGGTGTTTATTTATAATATCTCAGCACATTATTTAATTCTTGGTCATCACATAACTAAACCGACATCGAAAACGTCACAATATGATCCTCAAATATACTCCCAGTATCTCGAGAGTGTCCAAAATATCCCCGGTACAATAGCAGGAATAAATATATTTTCAGAATAAAAATTTTCCCTCACTTAATGGTTAAATCTTTACATAAATCGCATATTAAAGGTCATAATGAAACACAGCGACCCGCACTACACCAAATTCGATAGTTCCCATTTTATTTTCATATTAGCAATTACTGAATTTTAAAATTTACCGGAGACGAGAAAGAAAGCCAATTTATCAATTTATGTATAAATCGTATCGACGATCCAAAGGAGTTCATTTTTCTCAGCCTGAAGCAACAATAAATAGTAAGTAGGGTAAATGATATAGGAACGCGTAATTGGACTAATAACTCGCAGTTGGTTTATACGCCGCGGCAGTACCAAGAAATCTTCCCGTAGAATTGATATATTTATTTATATTCATATCTTCTGCAATATATCAAAATTAAATATGCAAATATTTTTTAAACCATCAAATTATCATTGAATTCCGTTGAGCCTTTTCGGTGCCTCTTCGAGAAAAACACAGCTAGACAGACAGACGGACAGACACTTGAATTTTATTTATTGGTATAGATAATTAATTAATTACTGTCATTAAAGTTCTACCAGATGGTAAAAGATTCATATATGTAAATTAAGATTATCGAAGTCCCTCCTGTGATCTAGTGGTTAGCGTCTCTGCCTCTCACTACAGAGGTCCCTGGTTGGAGTCCTGGGTGTGGGCACAGATGTTGCGTGTGTGAGATTCCATACCATAAAACCTACAAAGAACTGAGTTCACCAAATAGTCGCTCGTGACTATTATCTGTTATATTCTCTAAATGGTTCAAGGCATTCATACAACACAAGAAATCGCTCTCATCTCCGTGTGAAAAAATATCGCCTAAGCTTTTCGGAAACATGAATTAACTATTCCGATATAAATCTATACAATACTATTCCTAAGGAAATAAAAGCTTTAAGGGTTCAAAATTTATTTATAAAGACTTATTTTCGTTTTCATATTTGACGGGAACCTACCCACGATCTTCTGCTGCCTCCTCCGTCGACTGAAAATTGAAGATTGAATTTTATCTTTCCTCTTTTGTCCTTAAATTATTAATTGCAAATTTTGTATATTTCTTGTAATATTATATTTGACTTATCCTATTTCCTCGAACGAGAACTAATGAATTGAATAATAAATCTAAATCTAAAAATGCGACTTTAAATAAATGTCTTCCATAAGTCAAAAGCAGTACGTACTTCACACCAGGAGCACAAAAAGAGAAAATATAGGGGGTAGTATAAAGTCTATTTATTTTTACTTTTAGTGGGTCTGGCGGTTTTAATTCGTTCTGTCATTTCGTAATGACCATGTCCTTGATCATGATTTATTTAAGAGTTTTAAAATATTGACAAACTAATAATTATGTTGTTGTTATAATATGTCCTAAGATTGGTTTGATGCTGCCCTCCACGATAACCTACCCTTCGCAAGCCTTTTCATTTCTACAACATCCCACGCCATCCAAAATCTGCTTAGCGCATCCAGTCCCCCCTCTTCTGTTATTACTGTCACACACTTCCATTTAATGCTAATTTTACAAGACCCTCATGTCACAAAACATTGGCTATTGATCCATCCCTTCTCTTGGTCAGTCTTCCAAATTGTTCCCTTTTCCCCTATTTTGTTTTCAATTGCTTGGAATAGTTTTAGTTTTATGATGAAAAACGAACAAATATTTCTTCCTTCTCTGATTATACAACACACCAAAGCAATTTACACTTTTTTGTGTAAGAATTGTGGGCTAATAATTATAATTATAAAAGATACGTAAATTTGAATGCACTGAAACAGTGACGTAACTTGAAATAAAAATAGGGTGCCTATACTGTTTTATAATGAAGAATTATTAAAAATGTGAATAGTATTGAATTTAACATTTCTTCATGACAATGTACACTAATTAGATGTATATTAATTTGCATAGGCAATATTTACATGAATTACAAATATTATGAACTAAATACATGAGCTATGAACTAAGGCTCGTCTAACGGGCCTTCCCATAAGTAGAATCACTAAATCAAATCCCATTTGGAATTGTCTGGACTAGGAATTCGGCAAAAGGTTACAGATAAAGTCATTATCTTTTGTTCTCAGCTTGGCCTGGACCCAATATAACTTGGAAGCCCCGGACTGGAGCACGCCTTTCTCGAGCAATTTAAATATCCACGACCAGAACAGTGTCCAGTTTCTTATTGCTCCCTCTTAAAACTCAATCTTCATCCACACTTAAAGTTCAATCTTAATATCCACTCCTAAAGTCCATGCATAATCTTTCCTTAAGTTCTGTATTAATCATACTTACACTTCACGTCCTATCTTAATGTCTCAATCAGAATCCCCATTTCATATACCGTCGTTGGCGGGCCCGATACTGTCAAATCAAATGATTATTTTCCCTCTCTTGGAGGAGCTGTTTCCCCCACTCTATCGACGCATGCTCACCAAGCGATGCCGCCAAATCTCACGATAGTTGAGACAAACCCCAGTCGCGGCATTGTGTTGGGGTTTTAGTACCCCTTGTCTGTGATGTGCAACTTCCCTTACGCCGCTTGCCTTTGATTCCGCACCGCAAAATTCCGCATAAAGTTGTGTTTTATCATTACAATTTGTTTGATAAATGAGGAGTCATACAATTGAAGTATCTCTAGAATCCACTAATTAATAAGTGGAATTCAATCAATTAGTATTTAAAATGTAATGGAATTGAGTTAATTATTAATCTGGTAAAAAGTTAAAAATATTATTTTTATTATCAATGTAAGAATTTCAGGACAGTTATGTTTGTGTTTCCATCATGGGAAAACCCTAATGTTGCTGAAATAAAGATAGCATTAAAGTCTAACCTAGAAATTATTTTACGTGAAGTAGTATTCTGAGGTGTGTTATACAGGTATCATAAAAAAGATTGAATGCATTAATATTTTCCTGTAACCAGTGACAAACTACTACGAATTAAATTCAATTACTAATTAGTAAAATAGAAAATATGATCTAGGATTTTTATTACTGCAGTTTAGAGGGAATATTTAGTAATTGGCGACTCACTGGACTGCTTCATGCTCGACTGTGTTTGGCTGTTTGGCTGACTGAATACTACGCACCTGAAGTGGCTATCGCAGGTCTGAGTAGAGGTTTAGGCAGTGAAACTACGCTCAAATAGAAGAGTGCCATTCTATCAGCATGAAACAACTTGTTCATGCCTATTGTTCGAACGTCACGCATTTCCAATTAGCTCCTATCCGGTCGGTGGATTTTCGAGAGCACTTAGCCAATTGCAGAAAATTGGCATCAGGGGTGCTATAGCTGGACGTTCGCCTCCCCGATGAAAACTCGATGAAATCAAATACCATGAATTACTGGAATTCTCTGGGGAAGATGTAGCTTGCGGTGGAATCCATTCAGAGTTGAATAATTCCTGCAAGAGAATTGCTACTATGTTCACAATTAAGAGGATCCCGTTTTATGTAATCTTTTTGCGTGTATCGTCATTTTGTGTTCCGTTCACTACAACGTAATCGAAGAACTTCCCCAAAATGGCCATAGTTACTACTCGAAAATTATTAATTCTATTTCATGCAATAGTTGACGATTTAAAATCACGTTACTATTGTCAAAATACACAAAAAAACAATTAAATATTTTTTTCTAATCGAAAGAAATATTTTCACATTCATAAATAGAAATATTTTTGAAAATAAATATGAAACAATTCGACTCCATGAAATGACGATATGGAACGCTGATGTCATTCACTTCATCGAATCATATAGCTGGAGATGTGCTAACATGTACCCAGCTCCATTAGCTTACCAATTGTGTACTTGCGGTCGTTGCTAATATCTGCCCAATAGCACATCCTCCTCACCCAGCGGAAATGAATTCATAATCGCATGGATGGGAAACGGATATACCGCGTTTTTGAGCTTTCTACTGAAAACAAAGATTAAACAAACAACTACTAATTACTGATTAAAATTTGCTCGTTTTGCTTTTTCATTGAAGACCTAATCACATAAAAATCTGTTTGAATTCAAATTGAAAAAGATTCGTGTATTAATCGAATAGAAGAAACCAATAATCCTTAAAATTGTGATGTTTAGTAAAATGTTTTGGCTACATAGCAATTATCAACTATAAAAAGATACTAATGCAAAAATATTTATATAAAACAAATGTTCACAAATAGAAGCAATGACCAGTTAACTCGGTAACATGGTAAAATACCCGTTTATTTATTGCAAAAAGCGGCGTCAGAAATTTTACACTCTAACCAATATCGTAGTGGGGCAAAAGTACGCACTTAAACATACTTTTCAAAAAGTATAAAAATAATCATATTTATATCACAAAATCTTCAAACTGTTTTCTTTTGAATTCAATAATGTTTTTAATTGTATTGTGGTGTGTCCTACACATATATATTTATATGAAAAACAATTTCCCAATAACGTCTATTAATTTTGTATATATGCATATAGATGATAATTATTAGGATGCGGGCTAGGTTGCTTGTCAGGCCAACGGCAAGCAATTAATGATCGCGTTTGCTTAATGTTAAATTAACTTCCAATGAGATGATACTGATAGTCAAAAAGAGAAACGCAGATCAGTACCACTAGAGGAGTGGCAGGTCAGCCCTTAGATCTGAACATTGGGACAAAGGCCTGAGTTTGGGACTCGAAAAACATCTCGTTGCAATATAAGTACGCGTTGCAACAATAAAGATGGGACGGATTCCGACCTGCATCTCAGGCCATCCCCGGAAGAATAGGACACGAACCACCGACGAAAAACAACACCCAGCCTCGGAGAAAGCGAACTCACCCCGCCAGGCAAACGAAGGAGGGGAATAAGTTTATATAAGAAGAAGGAGAGCAGATTTTGGAAATTATTAGTGGAGAAGCTATAACATCAATTACATCAGAAGATTACATTACGTAATGCCATTACAGGGCATTCCGTGTTACGGAGGATTAGTTGAGAAGACATAAGCATTACATCATTAGAGTACATTACATCAGTATGTTGACTTGGAGAAAATTCAGCTTCCAATAGAGGATTATTGGACGTCGAGGAGCAGAAGACAGCCAGATCACAACCTGACCCAATAAGAGATGTCCTCTCATTTCCAGCTTCTATATCTACAAGCGGTGATGTACCCGATTTACGATTCTCGCACCTGGCTTATTTGAGTGATAGTAAAATTTCGATGCAAAGTTTTGTTTATACCCACCTATAGCCTTAGTAGATGCTCTTGCTCTACGGCGAGTTTCAAATTTAATGACTTTTGAAAATTAATGCATTATTTTATTTCTAATTCAAATTGTTCAAAATTAAAAATAATAAAGTTGTTCTTTTTCTTTATTAACATTTCAATTTTTATCATTTAATAATTAATCACCCCAGTCACCACAGTATATTGAATATGTTTCATTCAATAAACTTGTTTTCAACGTATATCAAAAAAGGACTTTTACCCCACCACCAGTTGGGGAAAATGTGCCTTTATAGTGAAGAAAAATTTCATATGTATGGAGAGATTGAGAAATAACTACATATGCTTCATAGAATGTAGTGTAATTAGAAATATATGGAAAATGACACAGGAAGTTACAGTTACTTTTAGAAAGATAAACATATGCTTTAATTTCCTGGCAATTTTTTAAGTAGTTGTCACAGATGTAATAACCACTTCCTTCGTTCTTCGTTACAAGAGTGTCCTTCATGCCACCTTCTTCGCATTCTTACAGTTGATCCAGTCCTCGAATGGCGGATCGGTGTACACCCCTGCACATCCTTGGCAGACTATTGTGCTCTTTTCATTCCCTTTTTTATAGATCGGATTGTCATTATTAGAAAGATGTTGTTTGCGCTTAACAGGCCTCATAGTATTAGGCGGAAGCGTTTTATTTCGACGTCTTCTTCATCATATAATAGATTTTGGCTTGTACATTATTCTTTAAGTTTAACTTGTAATTATTTCAGAAGTTTTTCCTTTCTTCCTTCTTCCCTGGGGGTCTTCCTGTTTTGGGAGTGGCCTGATTTCTGCTGAGGAGACTGATCTCGCTACCGACTACATCAGGTTCTTAATCCGAGTCAGAATGTGAATAGTTTTGATAACGCACTGCATTCGAATCTAACCTGAAATGCTGGGTGCCAGAAGTAGATGGAGCTGCACCTGATGCTCCAGATGATGAGGTTACTAAATTGACCTGTCTGTTTCTGTAGGTGACTGTTTCTTTATCAAGTTCTAAATCAGTTACTGCGAAGACTTTGTCCATAAAGTGTAAAAACCAACTGTCCAGTGGCTGAAGTTTGTGACTACTGTGATGAGTAGTCGATAGAATCTGATCATTTCTGAAGCTGCTAATACTTAAATCCCAATTGGGTAATTGGGGTAAAAGTGCATGCGCACTTTTGCCACATGACTTTCATTTTTTGTTAGCAGATAATTATGCCATCAATGACGAATAATTTTACATCTCACATGTCACATCACAACAGAAACGAGTTTATTAAAATGTATTGAAAATCATTGACACAAGTACGTCTATTTATCTAATAAATTTTCCAAGAAATCAAAATATTAAATCACAAAGACAATAAATGAATCTTACCTCATTACTTCAACGATATTCGCACAAGCATCTACAGGCAATCCGCGATGACACCTTGCATACTGAGTCAGCGTTGCCAATATTACGTCATTGGAAACAACTAAAACCCCTACTACGTAGTTTACCCGACGCGCACCTTTACCCCACTCTACTCTATTACTAATGTGGCCTAAATTATTTCAATTTAGATAAAACTATTTGAAACTTTGAATGAATAAAACTCCACGTCAATTCACATACACAAAAAGAATTCGGGGTCACTATGAATGTTAGCAGCGCAACTGTAAGCAGGCAAATGAGGCACAAGTCACACTGCCATTCAGTGTCAAAATACAATTAAACCAACATTCAAAATAGAAATCAAAATTCGTAACCAAAACAAGCTTATTGTAAAATGCACTATTATTGGTTAAATTTTTATCAATAAAATCTAATAAATTATTGTAACAAGTGTCCGTCACACTAACTTTAATCCTCTTCTTTGTGACTCAGTCTTCGAGTTTGTTATTATAAATCATATAATACGGTTGAGTGCTTAGACTTCGGGAATGATATTCCAAATTTAAAAATCTAATTATACAACAATTACTAATAATTTATGCAAGGATTTTAAATTTGGGAACGTATTTACCTTACCTTAAACGTAAACACGTCTGACTTTAGTAAGTAGCACAATTAGTAGTCGTAAATAATTGAGGGAAAGGTGTATCAATGCATGTCCCGACAGCGATGACTCCTTCCAAAACGATAAATGTTTGTATATCAACACCAGAATAGTGTTGCAGTCGTTTGGGGTGCATGAAATTGAACTGAGTTGTTATATTGGTCACCAAAATTCACCTGATCTCAACCCGATGTAATACATCTGGGACGCCAGTGACGAGCCCTCAAACAACCGAACCGTTATTTAAGGAAGTATCAGATCTCTGGGTAGATATCTATGGACAGATACCTCTTGAAACCAATTAAAGATTTGTCAATTCACTGCTGTAGTGTGTTACAAGTCGAGACTCTGACGAGCATGAAATTTTTTATCTTTGTTTTCAGACAGTTTGGGGTACGTCTTAGTTTCTATTACTAAAAACTGTCAGAAACTATACTTGACCAAATTAATGAAACAATTGACACATTAAGCCATATATGAGAACAGAACTAGAAACAAATTAATGTCACTGAATGCACAAAGGACATTAGTGAAGGTTGGAAGTATTTATAAAATGTGGTTGGAGAATGTAATTGAATGCTGAAGGAATGTTTCCATTTTATGAGAAATATCGTTTAGTATTAATTAGAATTATACCTAATAAAACGAAATTAAGTGTGTTAATATACTTAAGTAAAGTGTTATAGAATCCTTGCACATGGTAAACCCTAAAATTATTCTTACTAATAATAGGAGAATATATCATTTGAAAGAGCTTATTTTATTGGATATTTTATAATGAGTATTATCAGAATCTAATATAGTAGATATCTGAATGTGGTGTTTTTTATGCTCTGAACAGAATGGTTCCCCCGTTGATGCGTTCGTTGGCAACGCCCGTATTTAATTTTAGTTAAGTGCATCTGCATTTCTAAATTGTATTAATGCTGTATGTAGTGTGCCACTCCAGAGCAGACGAGCCTAGCGTGATGTAGAATTTTCTCACTTTAACACTCACGCCTTCAGCCGGATGTTGGTTGGCAAAGTGATTTCACGCTATCGACTTGTATTTCAGGACTTGGCCTTACAAATTTCCGTTTACTGTCACTTCCTTGCACGCCACGTCGCTCACCCTTTTTAGAAACTGACAAACCGAGTTGGCGATATCACTAGCCGAAACTTCCTTTCATCCATAATTTCAGAGTCGACTAAGTCTCTTTTGATACAATTAAACTTTTGCTGAAGCCGAGTCTGAATAAGAATATGGCTGATTTTAGACAGTATATGTCCTACGTTACCTACAGATTAAATTAATTTTATATGTTTGTTAGGACGTTATATTTCACGCTAATATGTCATAATGGCTTTGTCAATGGTGATCAACCTTGGTCTTTTACTAGTTCGATTTCATTACATTTGATTTATTGATAGTTATTGAATTTTGATAAGGTTAAAATCTGTAATGTTAGATACCTGAGGATTCTTGATAGATTTATATATCATAGAAACATTATTTTATTATTTATTTAGCTATAAGGACATAGACACGTCTTATAAGAACAATAACATTAAAATATGCGGCCATCCACGTGAGACGATTGCTGCAAACGGTTTTTACTGTAATAATACGGGTTCTCGTAACGTTAAGTTTCCTCTGAGAAACCGTGAGGGTTGCGCGTGAACAAAGTGGCTCTCCGCACAGCAGCGCCTCATTACCATGTACCACTAGAAGGTCACTTGCGTCCTCTGCCCGGAGGAGGACTATACTACTCCCTGCATTCTTCATAACTGTCGTGGTTGTTGTCATTAATAATTATACGTACACAAACTACATGGTTGCTTGTATAGAGGGTGTTTCAATAATATTTTTCCAAACTGCTGCTGCTTCTAGTATACTAAACGAAGAAGTGAAGGTGATTTAGTAATATATAATGAACTAGGGGGTTGGGTTTTAATTTATATAAAAACGATTTAATGTATTAGATTAAATAAAAACAGATTAAATTTATTTTCATAAAACAATAATTACTAAACTTTAGGTACAATTTAAACATTTACAACATCTAGCTCAATTGCATTTAATAAGACGCTATCTATTTAAGGGCCATTTGTATCGGCTTAACGTGCAGCAATAAAATCGTTATCACGCAATTTTCGATATTGGCACTAACCCACTTGCGATTTATTGTGGGTCGTAAACAGTTTCGTTCTTTGCCCACGCCGGTATCTTGAGGTCCGTCTTCTACGAATTCTGGTCGCCTCTGGAGCTCGTTCCTGGGCTCTGGAAAATTACTTGGACAGGACATCACCTGCTTGCAGTTCGCCTCGTTGTAGGGACGTCTTCCTTCTATTACGCCAGCAAGATTCCTCGATTTTTCTCCGCCTGATTACTTAAAATTTCGTTCCTGACTGACTAATTTCAATAGTGTCGTGGTTCAACTATCACGCACTCTCCTGACATCCTACTTGTTCAATTCTCCGTACCCTACTAACCTAATTTCTCCTGCACGACTGCCGTGCCGTGAATCTATCACCACGCACCCTCTAGACTTCTTCCTTCTTCAAATATCCATGCCCGACTTCCCAAATTTGTCTCAATTATCCTCGCAGGTCATATCCTTCATTCACTCCACTATGAGATGCATTGTGGATCACCTGACCTTCAGCGTCCAATATAATTTCTGCTTGCCCCGCGGTTTCTCTCCCTAATTTCTGGCCGTCCAAAATTCCCGGGGACAAAGAACTAGACACAAGAATCGAAATTTTTTTTGGCAATGAAATCCTATGCTGTAGGGCTACTTGCGGGAATGACATCAGGTTTAAAAGGATGCGAATTTTTCGAAATAATTTTCAAGTAGTCCAAAGCTTTCACGGTACATTTGATTACTACCACAGGCAAGTTGACTTACGACGAAGTATCAATGATTCAGTGCTCACTGCTGCAGAACAGTATGCGCTGAAAGTGTTCTCGCAATTACAGTTTGGGAAAAACACCGACCTATGTTCTTCGATGAGACGCGGGCCAAGAACGCCTTGGCGATTATTCGTGATTCCATTGTCCTCCAACCATTTTCCATAATGCTCACCACATTATCATGCAAACAGCCGACCTGCTTTTCCGTTTTCGATATGACCTCTACCAGGCGTCGGGCCACAGCAATTAGCCCTACAGCTTAGGATTTTCCCATATCCGGAACATATCGACCGCTGAACGATTCGTCGTTCATCTTTGTTCCGTTTCTATAATTTCCTTATAGCATCAGGTGCCCGCGACGACATAATGTGCCATTCAATATCACTATGTACGTCGACGTTTTATACTTTTTCATAGTAACACATTTATATTAGTTGTTTTCTTTTCTTGTTCATTCATGTTAAATTATGTATGGAGCTACTAGTGTAGTTCAAAAAATATATTTGTAGTGTTCACTTGTACTATCATATTACTGTTGTATATTATTCACGTATAATTTTACTTAATTAATTTTAGATATGAGACATTTCAAAGTTATTATTATGAAAAGTTACAAGGAAAATTAAGATTAAATTTTATTTTCACTTAGACTATTATTTCAAGGTAGGATAGTAAAATCGTATAGTGTCAGTTATATTAACTGTATTGTATATTGTGACGTGCTTTTAATAGTTCATAAATAATTTAAAAATTAGTGTATATATTTAAATGGGTGGGCACCAATCAATCTCAATTTAACATTTCATACAGTTTCATTATTAACAAATGTAAAAATTTCAACAAATTACAATATTTAGAAATTAATTAATTTTAATGAATTTTATTTTTTCAGCTGAGCCCTAACGAAATAAATAACATATCTTTACTTTAAACAATTTAATCTACTTTACTCAGGGCTGTATGACGTGTTTATACGCAAAGCAGAGTGAAAGATTATGGCCTTTTGTTTCTTACTTTGAATTCATCCTCCCCTAGTTTTCTGGTTGACAGGAAATCCTGAATTCAACGGAAAGGCAGCTTCGGGGTCGGTATGTGAAGTACGCAGGCCTCTGAGGTGTTTCCTTGTTTCCAGATTTGTTTCCTGGCGACTCTTAACTCCGTTCACCTCTCCAACTTGAAACCAGTCAGTCTGACTTCCCTCTCCTCTAGCTCCTCTCTGATCCGTCATCTCCGACTCTCTTTTCCGAATCCCTTTTCCAAAGTCCTTTCCACCGTAAACTCACCTCTCCGTAAACTTCATAGTTTGCTCGCTTTTTCTATCTTCCCCAGGTCCTCCAAAGAGATTGGCGTCTCTACCCTTCTTTACCAAAAATTCTAAATTTGGGAAGGGCCACCCCTTGAATCAGCCACCTTGATGATTTCGGCTGAGCGAGGTTTTTAGCCGGGCCGCTAAGTACTTGCAAAGGCCTGAGACTCGTCTGGCGTCCGTCATGCTTCAAGGTAATGACTTTGTTTGCCGGGTTTACAAAGTAATAGGTATAAAATAAAACTGAAATGGTTTAGAGTTGTATTAAGTAATTATGTTTGTAATCAGTTACAAATTTTAAAAATTGGTCCTTTCCCTCTAAGATACTTCTCTGGATCAGCTACTGTGAAATCTTTATAATTATTGCCTTTATTTATTATTATTTACCCGTTATATAGGTATATTATTCATGTAATTAGCATATTATTTATTACTGTTTCAAATGTCATTTACTTACCAAATCATAACAAAACATTCTTGTAAATCTTTTATAAATACTTCCACGCTTGAACAGTTTGCAGGGACCAATAAACGTGGCAGAGGGCAATGTGGAGCTACCCCGTTACGTAGGAGTGGTGGAGGGGAGCTGAGCCGTCGCAAGATGAGCCACGATGATCTTCTAGTTTGGTCACCGATGGAGGACGGTCGTCTGCAGCCCTACTCTGCAGGGCTGATGCTAACCAGCCGTCCGAGATTAGAAGCATTCTTGTTTTCATTTTGTTTCCATTATTTTTGAAATGTTTTCTGTCTTTATCGTTAATAAAACATTTTTGTGCGACGTATTTACCGTTTCCGTTCATCCCAGGCTGCCACGTGGCACACCCAAGAGGTCAGATAGAACCAACTGAACTAGTATGAAGAACTATATGCTCTGTCACAATATATTAAAGAATTAATAAAATATCGTTTCATTACCATCAAGTTGAAAATATAAGCCAATGTACTGTGAAAGCAATCTTCGTAATAGGTAGAAATAAAACATTAAGAAATGATTATATACTCAGGTAAAATGGAGAGAAAGTATTATGTTGACTTATATTTTAAAATAATAGCTAAATTTTCTAATAAACTTTTCCGAGTAAACGTAAAAATTAACGCAGTTATCATAAACAAATACACTGAAATGAAATTAAAATAAAATGTAGTATGAAAAAAGCTCATGAATCTGAATATAAAAATATGGCTTTAGAAAATTTTTCTATGATTATATTACAAGGAGTAGCAAACTATATAACGGTTAGACTAGACAAAAGCGATAGTACTAAAATATTATTACAGTGCAGGTGTATCCAAATTATGTGTTATACTCATAACTGCATTTTTACTCATGTAATAATTATGATTATTTAATTTTTAAGTGCAATAATTTACATACTATTTCAGTTAGTGATTCAACATATAATGTATTCTCCATTTAGAATAATCGACTATTGAGAGATGTTCAACAACAGTAGTTTAATTTTATGAATTAAACTCTATTAAAAATTAATGTCAAATGACTAATTGAAAATATTTAGTTTACCACATGCGTTATATTATTTAGCGAATTTGAATATTGGTTCCTGTTTAGCATGGGGAGATTGTTTCAAGTTCATTTAAAATAAGTTAAAATCAATTAAACAGAGGCAATTCTGTGTATTGGCTCAATTTCTTTAAGATTTGATGAGATGGAATCGTTAGGAGGCTATAGGTTCTGGGCAGTCAGTGAGAGAAAAGAGAAAAAAGATACTTTCGGATCAAGTTTAAGTCTATGTTCGTAAACGTGAATTGCGAGGTGTGGATCTTTGGTTGAGAATAGGCCATTTATACAATTATATTTATATGAAGATTTCACATTTCAGTTTCTCCAGTGCATCAGATATATTTTTAACCAATAATTTTAATCAATGAATATTAATATATGTAATGGCATGAATATTTTGTACTATAGATTTTGAACGTATTTGAGGGAAGAAATGTCTATTTAATGCAATATTATGCGACATTACACATTTTTTGTGTGGGGACTTCGAACTAGACTTTTCTCTTAATTTGCACCTGCAAGATAAGTTGAATTAATAATTTTCATGATATTTTGATAACCTGAGTTTAGGCAATTAAACTTTAACATAGAGTTAATATTTTTAAAACTGAGAAAAATTAAAATTTTAAACTGGCTAGGGATACATAATTTGTTCAACCCTGTCTCCGTTGATTAGGCCTCTCAGTGTGCACCCCTGGGACGGTCTTAGGTCGGGAACTTTAGTTGTGGAAATTGTCCGGCTGCCTTCATTACCATATGGAAATTAGTCGTCATTTCAATTACTGCTAGCTAGTTAGGGAGGGGGTGGACGCTTCTAGCTGACGCCATTCCGTCCCCACCTCTCGACACTCAGCCAAGTCTACGCTTTTCCATCTTCTATGCCCACAGAAAAATATGGTCAGTACATGCTTCTGAACCAACGATAAGGATGCCACACCATTTCTTACGCTTTAATAACATTATTTTAAATGTCAGATGAAGCTACAACTTTTCATACGTGGCTGATTTAAACAAATAGACGACAGATTCTTCAGAATATAGTTAAATGCAGTAATACTAAAAATATTTAATTATTTCTTCATAAAAAAGTCACTGTACTAAATTTTGTTTAATTTGACAGTAAAATAAAAATTATCATTTTCACCGTTCCTTATTATATGAAACATCATGCGATGTAAAATTTTCACTAATAGTAATGGGAGACCTTAGTATACTTCTCCGCTATTTCCTTGAGTAAGTTGGTTGTTTTTATAATGTTTTCATGTAAGAAAAACACTTGCAGTTGAAGAAAGCTCTTCACTATAAGAGAAATACTGGAAAAGCATAATGAATTTGGACTGGATATAAATATACTATTTATAGATTTTCAATAAATATGATGGAGCTACATAAAACAATTCAAATATTGGGAATCCCACAAAATTTATTCCGTTTTATAATGATGACTACGACTAACACTAATGCGAAAGTTAAAATAACAGACTTAGTGATAGCTTTCGTTTTAATAAGGACTTGGACCAAAGAGGCACAATTTTCAATAAGATGAGCCAGATATGCGCATATACGGACGACGTTGCCATTGTAACTAGATCTCAACAAAAAAGAATAGAAATATATATAAAGAATTAGGGGAAAATTCAGAAAGAATGGGGCTTAAAGTGAATATAGGGAAAATAAAATATATAGTTAAAGCGGCTTCAAAATCAAAACGAACGTTATAGGATCAGAAAATTGGAGAGAAAAATTTTTAGGGTGTAGCTAAATTTAGACATATAGGAAACGTTACAGACAATGAGTCTAAAATAAGTATCACAATAAAAGACCGAATCAAAGCAGGAAATAAAGCATACTTTGCAAAATCAAAGCTGTTAAAAAACTAAATATTACTCAGGAAAGATATATAAAATACTAATAAGACCAGTAGTAACATATGGGGTAGACTCTTGGACATTGACAAAAAGCAACAAGATGCTCTAAGGAAATTTGAACGGAAGATAATAACAAGAATATGTGGACCCGTCATGGAACATGGAAGATTCGATATAATGAAGAGATTAACTAAATCATAAAGGGAAAAGATATAATACGGAACATAAAATGTTTAAGGCTGCAATGGATGGGCCATTTAAATCGCATAGACACAAATAGAACACCGTCAAAAGTATTCAAAGCTAGACTATACTCGACAATGAAGACCAAGAACGAGATGGGTGTAGGATGTGATAGAGTATCTAAAGATTATGAAGGAGAGAGAATTGAGAGAAAAGATCAGGGATGGAGGGGTATTGAGGTGTATTGTGAAGGAGGCTACGGCCAACACTGGGTAGGAAGGAAGGAGGAAGTTGAAGACTACAAATTGTGACAAATTTCAATACGAATAAACTGAAATTTTATATTTTGCGAAGATCAGAATGGATAAAACTGATCGCTTGCCGGGCGAGTGTTCTACCAACCGATGTAATATGAGTCGTTTGCCAAACCGATGAGATATTTGTCCATTCCTTCTCAGGCTCACCTACAATTTACTAATTCTCATAATCTGATCTTATAATTATAATTGACTATGTGTTTATTTATGTATCAGATTATGGATAGTGTGTATAGAAATGAATAGGGAAAAAACTGTCTGGATTAGACACTACTCCCGCCCCCTAGGACGTATAAAGGAACCAATTTCACATCGGCTTGGTAATACTTTAATTCCATATTAATATATTAAAAATAAGCTCTTTTATAATTAAAAAGGAAAACAATTTACTTAAACATTAACTAATTTACATCAATATTACAACGTTGATATTTTCATACTATAAGCCGGCAATTCTTTTATAATTAACATTTCATATATATTTACATAAAAATGATACAAATAAATTCCTTACAACTAGCAATTCTCTATCTCTAAACTCAGGGTCGTATATTATGGGCCTTCTCATAGATAAGATATTACCACACAAAATCTACTCGGACTTGGCAGTATAGGAAATCAGCAAAAAGTCACAAGGGCAATTACCGTGTCGTCATAATGGAACTTCCAGCGCCTTCCTCCTATTCGTGTAGTACTCGATCCAGATCAGATCCTGGTTCTGTTTATCCTCCTCTCTTTGGACTACCTGTCCGATAATGCCGATCATCTGTCCAGCAATCTCTCTCGAAATCCCTCCCGAAATCTGTGTCAAAAATTTCTCTGCAAGCATTTTTAAAATCTACTCCCCACTTGTTTAGTTCATATCACCAGGGCGGTAGGGATGGATACTGACCAATAATGTTTATGGTTATTTTTCTCTGGAGTCACACTTTGCCCCCCTACTATAAGACATTTTGTGAAAAGCCACCAAATGCCGCCAAATCTTAATATAGCTTGGGGACCACCCTATGCGCGCCGTGTTGTCTGGGTTGTATTGCCCCTGGCTCAAATAGTGCCTCCTTTCTTTTGACTCCGCAGCTCCAAAGTCCGAGCAGATGTGTTTGACCGTTACATTATTTCTGCATACTAATCTAAACGCTGGGTGTAATTTCGACGAAAATTTGTGCAGGTGTCCCGGCAACAAAACTGTCTGGATTAGACACTACTCCCATCCCTAGGGCGAATAAAGGAACGAACACTTCGGCTTGGTAGTTTATGCACATTTTCTCATGTGGTAGAACATACTTTCGGCAAGCGGGTTCGGGTCCCGGTCCAATTGAGAATTTTCCATTCTGATATTCTAAAATTCTACAATTAGAAGCACGTTCTCTGTCTCTGCGTGCCGAGCGGGTGGGCAGTGGTTAACACATGGCCACATCTAGTAATATAAGTGTCCACTTGAGACATAATCTGAAAAGAAGGTTCCGAGATTGGGGTCAAAGAGATGTCCTTTTCAAATCAATTTCCGTATAGAGTAAGTTTTTGCAGATCACTCACTGCTCTTCAATACTTGAAAAGTGGACACTAAGTCACGAGAGTAGAAATGAAAATGTCTATTTTGGACACGATCACTGTCTCCGAGAGTGATATCGGGTCCTTGTCTGTTGAAGGGTTGTATCTAAAGTTAATTTTGGCTCAAGTGCACATGTACCGGTACACGGAGAATATATTTATACATATTTAATATAACGAAATAAATCGAGTACAAAAGATCATAAAATAAGATATCACCATCTATGGTTGTGGATGGACTGGAAAGAATGAAATTATTTTCCAACAATCACGTTGCTGTGACAGTCTGGTTATATGGAAAATAAATAAAAAGAGAACGCGCACGTTTAATAGGTTTAATTACACTATGCTTGTGGGTTTATAATAATTTTATTGTTCTTTTGTCTGTGGCTTGCTTACTTTAGACCACGCAACATACAATGGCCCACGTTGAAGAAATCCGTGCCTAATGATTTGTCGATGGTGGCTGCAAACGCCAAACGAATTGGGAATTGGAAAATCGTATCCGCTGGATACGGCTATTAAGGACATATATGAAAAATTCTGTCAAGATTGTTGTTTCAACGACAATGCTCATTAATCGCTTTTTTTTGTGTGTGTAGCGTGTCGTTACAAAGCTTTGGCTGGTTAATTTTCACCACATGATAATTGGCTCGTCGATTTTCAATTGCAGTGCGTGCGGTGGTATCCATGGCAGATCAAGTGGATTCAAAAATTCTTTTGGATAATTAACCGCTTCATCCACTTCCATAAGAATATTGACGGACATGTATGTGACTGATTCACTTTGAATGTTACTGAAGTACGTAGAAGTTGAGATGAATAGGGGATATTCTATTTGTTTTATAAAGTAATATTAATATAAAAAAATGAACTTCAATTATAATAAAAAACAATTTGCTTTATACATACATTTTACGATGTGCCCATTTTAACATTATCAGCCGGCAATTCTTTATAATAAAACACCGTATATATTTATATAAAATGATACAAATAAATTCTAAATATTTACACTCAGCGTCCTCTATTATAGAGCGGACATGTTTCACACTAAAACTACTCGGACCTGACAGTATAGGACATCAGAAAAAGGTTACAAAGATAATTACCGTGTCAGAATATTGGACCTTCCAGCATTTTCACTTGCTGCTATTTCTTCATAAATGGATTGTTCGCGATCACACCCCGCAACCGCTCATATTATCCCTAGTTCAGGACAATTTCTCAGTCTTTGCCTCGTCTCCTCAGACTACCTGTCCCATAATGTGATGATCTGCGCTGAAATATCACAACCTGTCACTAATATCATCTCGTCTCCTCCATCCCTCTCCCTGTCTGCAAGGGTTTTTAATACATCTTCCCCACTTCTTTAATTGACATTGTTGGCAGGGATGGATATTAAACAATCAGATTTATCGCTACTCTTCTTTGGGAATAATAGTTTTCCCCTCTCCCCCAAGGGTTTTGGAGAAATCCTCGCTTATTTCCAGGCTCCGTCTCCATATTTCAGCCGTCGCGGGACAATCCCCGCTGGCGTCCGAATATCTGAGTAATAAACCCCTGTTTGTCAAATAATGTCTCTTTTCTTTTGACTCCTAAACCACCGAAGTCCGAGTAGATATGTTTGACCGTTACTACGTCTTTGTTCTCGGTAACACTACTAACTCTTTTACTCGGCCAAACGTGATTTTTATAATTGGTTTGAAGATTGGGGAAAAATTTTCAACCTCTTCTTCTTTTGACGTCACTAAATTGGAGAAATTATGTGACAGTGAAATTTTTCCTGAGGTCTGATCATAAGGAGCATTTCCGTTCCCATTTTCCAGCAATTGTGAGAATATCTCAACTGATACGTCATTTCGGGTCACCACTTAGAAGACAACCATTTATTCCATCCGCTGGTGTTGATCGAGAAATTACGGTTGATGGTTACCTGAATTTTCCGGAAATACTCTGAGTCTCCAAGTAAATCTTACAATTATTCATTAAGAGGCTGGGGTGATTATTTGTGCGCAATTGCGCAGTTATCGCGACCAATAAGTTAGAATTTCTGCAATACTTTTCCCATGCCGAGTGCTTTGGAAATGTTACTCGTGGGAGTTTCAATGAATTGCGTGTTCAATGTCAATTTCGACAGTGGAATTAGTAGTTCTTCCACCTGGCGGCAAAGTCGCAGCTATTGTGGACGACGCAAGAGCTAAGGCTATGACAATTTAGGATAGAATTGCTTACAGAATTAGGAACCTTTTACCAGTTCCTCCAGGCGCATCTGAGAAGATTTCTCCAATCCCGTTTTTGGCAGTTTGCATTGCTTACTTGAATGTCCAAAAGATGGCGCTGTTTCTTTTTTAAAAAATCTATTAACATCTACATATTAATATGTATGTAAAACACGGGCGTATTTGAATGCAACGTTGTGTCAAAATTGGAAAAGAAATCGGAGGAAAACTTTCAGAGATTCGAGATTTTTAGCATGCTAATATTTACATTTTCATTTTTATAGACGTAGGAGCTTATTATTATCTAAAAAACGCTATCTTTTTGGCTTTGAGAGAACAGACAGCTATAACCCGATTCGAGAACGGCCAACAAGAAATTTAAAATTTTGACGAAGGCTGCATATAATAAACTTATAAAAAATATCAGTAATAGTTGATAGAAAAAAATGATTTCTTTATTAACAAAACGAATAAATCGACAGCTCTGTAAATAGAACTTAATAAAAATTGAAATACTATATAAAATTATAATTTCTGTGGCGAAAAGCATTATAACACATATTAATGAGAAGTTTGGCATTACTTATTTGCAACCAATTGGCAGATATGGTTGTCATTTACTCTCTATTTGCTGTCGCTACAGAAAATAATACATCGCAAAGAGAAGTACTAACAAAAAGTGTTCTGATTTGAATCAGAAGCATGACTAATCGTAGACAATTTTGTAAGTCATATAATGTTGATAAAACTTCTATAGTCTACATTTTCAAATGTTTTATAGTTTAAAAATTGACAATTCACTCCTATCACGCTTTTTATTTGCATAACACAATCAAAATGTCTAACAAATCAATAATCTAATAACTAATTGAAAATAAATAAATAAATATTTAATATATTTACGATGTTTCGTTAATATTTGTGGAGTTCATCAGTAAACCTTAAGTGGATAATATATGTGTAAAAGTGGATAATCTTCCATATATGTCACAAATATGCCTCGTGTTTACTTTGTAATTTAAAAAGTTCATTAAAAAAATATTGAGAAATACTTTGAATTTATAGTCAGAAAGTCAAAAAGAGTTTAGGCGTGCGAGGTTGGAGAATTTCAAGCGTAAGTGTATATGCACTATTGTTATTTTATTTATTATTTCAATTTAATGTGAATTACTGCGTTAAATGTATCTCTATCAAACGCGTCGAAAGGCACAGGTAGAAAACTCCTATCCAGAATTGTTCTATTTAGAAACTAAAATTTTCCTATTTAAGTCCTGTGTTTCCTCTGTCCAATCTTGCCCGAAAGATCCCTTTTATAAAAGTACTTGGGATATAAAATAAAACTTCACATTTCTCCATATAATTGATATTTAAAAATGACCAAATTAGACTACCTCTAATAAAACGGCGATAGACGTTGTGAGCTGATTTAGACGTTTTTAAAATTTAAAATTTCTTTCTCTAATTAAATTATTAATTTTATATACAATGAAATTACAATTAAAACCACTTGGCTTCTTATATGGCAACTACTTTTTATATTGGTTATTACATAACATAATAAACATTAATGCCAAAAATTCTATATTAGCCTTCAATTACTTTCTCAACTATTCATCTTACTCGAAGATTCTTTATATTTATTGAGTTGAAAACTCAAATTAATAATAATCAATAACGTCAATTTGGAATATGTATTCGATGAAAATATACTATATCTATATTTGATTCGGTAAAATCTGAAAGGTCAAAAACAGGTTCATGAAACGTAAGAAAAGTGAAACGAAATGTATAATTTTTTAACAAAACTTGAAATAAACTATAAATTATATTATTTTCATTTTATTAAAATTTTATCTTGAACATAATTTTATATGAATTGTAATCGTCAGACTGAATGGAAATCAAATGCAACGTTATTGGTTGAAAATTATATTATAAAAAATTAACAATTGGAATAACCAATAAATCCACTTAAAAATGACTTATCTATGCAAAATATTCGATGTTTGTACATAATAGCAAACCATTTTATATATTTTTCCATTAATATTTTGTTTTGAACTTTGCATAAACGTGAAAGATTTAGTAAACGAATATTGTCGTACATACAGTAGTTAAACCAACAGATAAATTTATTTTCATCTTTCCTCTGGCAGCTACTTAGTATTCTGCTCTGAAACTGTCATCCCAAGGGCTTTAACGTGTCTTCTATATATAGACTTGTTCCTCCTCTTAACGCGTGACCTTGTTTTCCTGGGATCTCTGACTTAATTATTTATTGTTTTGTTTAGAAACACGTTCAAACCCTTTTTCTAAGTAATACTTGAAATGAAGGCATTAATTGCGAAATGGATTTATTTTATAACGTTTAATATTTTAATCTAAATTTAGTCTAAGTTGAAGTTTTCATTTCGTTCCGTACTTCAGACACGATCGAAATGCTAATTTTATTAATTAAAATTGTCACAGTTTGCTAATTGGATTCTAAAAAACTCTTTAATGAGCCACCATATTTACTGTATTAGTCAATAATTGTTTATAGAAATGAATTTTAAATTTAATCGACCAGTTTTTAGGATGTGTTATTTTATAATTTTTCCCAAACTTTACTTCACGGTTATCATTTTCATATCACATTAGGAATTATTAAATCAAGGGTATTTAAATGTAACTATTTTAAAACCAATACGACGCTGACATTAAACGCGAAGAGCGAGAAACTGGAAATTGACTTATGTGATTTAGAAGTAGTACAAAAATTTAAACTAATATTTTCAAGGTGATGCACGTTTCTGAAAACATTTGGCACATATTTAAGAATAAGTAAGAAATAAGAATTTCAAAGAATATTCTTATGAGTATCCCAAATATAATTTATTGATAATCAGCTAAAATCCCACAAATTTGATTGGGTCATGCCAAATGCAAAGTTCTCTGTCAATTGCATTTATAAAACTAAGTCGTTCGAGATTTTCCCAAGTTTTAAAGGAACATGCTGATTATGATCGTATAGCGTAGGATCTTACCTGGACGGATTCTGGGACATGACGATAACCAAGTACAAAGCATCAAAACACTGTTCTATAGTCTCCGCAGAATTCGCCCACGAGCGAAAGTAACACTAACCCTCCTGTAACAGTTCTACGCTAAACAGTCACTTTTTATTCAATGCAAATTGTCAATTTTATTGACATTTAAACCTGGTAACGCGTGTAGTCAACTCAAAATGCCAATACAACCTTGTGAATCAAACGCACTAAAAGTAATAGTTTAAAATCGCAAAGTAATTTTTGTGCTGAATCGAATCCTGGAGAAATTAACCTGTCGCCCAACAATACTGTATCCTAAAAATTGCGAGTCACTCAATTTTTCCTTAATTTTATAGATTGAGAAATAAACGTGTTTTATTAACCCAATACCAAGTGTTAAAAACCTTGACATTTTAATATCTATATTCTTAGTTTGATAAACACAACAACTGATCGACGCAACTTATGGGCCAAACACGAAGAGATGTTAGATAGATCTTGGATATTGCGTACACCTAATCAGATGAATATGAAAACATTCTAACTAGAGAGGAAGTTTGGTTCCAAAACGAAGATGTGAATTGAATTAGTTAAAACTTTGTGCAAATTTTAAACAAATCTTAAAAAACATTTTTGAAAAGCTCATAATAATTCTTAATTTATTAAAGCTTTAAATTTAAAATATTTTGACACTCGCTAACACAAGACTGTATTAATCAATTAGTAATTGAAAACATTTAAACCGTCAAACAGTCTAAAATATGGAAAAACAAATATTTATTTGACTACTTGTCCATAATCATCTGTAATAAAAATAACATTGAAAGCAATTCAATTTTGGTCTTCTTACAATTACTTCATCGAAAACACTTTAATTTAAATTTCAGAATAAATAAATGTTAAAAACCTTTGTTTTTATATTTTTTGGAGTGTTTTATGATCTAAATGTTTTCAATTTAAAATAATTCTGCAAACTGAGCTAAATAAGTTCTTAGTGCTGCCTCGGACCTCACTTTAATATAAAGAAATTGGCGTTTATAAGATTTTTATGTTTTTTAATGATTGTATTTAACAATAATTTGATTGTAAGGAGGTGAACCTGATAAAGGTGCGAATATCCGCCGAAACGTTGTTTGAATAATAAATAGAAAACTGTCTGGAAAAAACGATATGAAATTATTTTATTTTTGATTCTTAATATCAGACGATTATCGTTTTAATAATTCTAAATAACTTTTTTCTAATTGTAATTTTTTAAATTAAAACCTCCTGGAATGTAAAAGAACATTGAAATTTAATTTTTATAAAAAATTAATTAATTATTTCTTTATAAGACGTGATAAATATTTACGGTGAACGTCAATCTCGCGTTTTCTATACACCATGAAACGAAGACACATCTCCTATAATAAAGTATGATTTCATTGGCAGGAGACAAACTTTACTTCGCCGAGTAGGCGTGACGTATTCTTCCGCATGCAGATACCTCGGAGCGTGAGAAATGACGCTTCTTCCTATAAAGTAACACCAAATTCAATATGCAGTATCGGACTTTATTGTTATGGCGGTTGTCGTTAACATCTGTCACCGAAGCTGGAGACGATAGGGTTATTACCTCAGCCCTGACGTAGTGTGCCATTTAGGTCTGTTATTACGTTCGTGAACTCGCAAGAACCGCATTATTAACGTCATATAAAAATTACAGCCCTCTCACACTAACACAAAAGGATTACTTACTACGTTTACCTCGTTTTAAAGACAATGGGCAATCTTCGAAATTACTTGAAAAACACTTCTTGGAGGAAAAGTGAGAGGCAAGTAATAACAACTTAAGTGAAGTAGATGATAAAAGAAAAACGAATCGAGAACTGATGAACTATAATTTGAAAATGTCACTTTTTTTAATGAATACGGATAGGTGCGATTGAAAATTTTTCATGGTAGAGATTTTAGGTTTGTAATCGTAGATTTCTTTGTTACATGAATTTTCAATTAAATTATAATCTGAATCTAATAGCTGGTCAAAACAGTAAGTGTGAGAACGGAAATTAATAACGACCATGAATGAAATAAAGAATGCGTTGAAAAAAATTAAAGAAGACATATACTATTCGAAGCCAAATAGGAAACATTAATATGTTTTCGTTTTTACGTCGGCTTTTAGTTAATATCGAAATAATAATTTTTCAATCAATAACATACCATTATTTATTAAAATTCAAATTATTGTATCAGAGAATTTTCAGTCCAGTTTCCCATCTTTATGAAGTTCTAACTCTTTCATCCTCAATTTAAAAAATATTCGTAAAAATTAAGACTTTACTAAATACATGTTACATAAAAGGGTATAATAATTATAAAAAACTAATAATCATTTTAAATGAACTTATACATATTATTAACAAACCCCTTAAATTAAACAGCTGAACATTACGAAAATTACCATTTTACCAATTTAAACTCTACCACAAAATTTACTATTTATCGTACTTTGGTTTTGTATTAGTTTAATTTATTGACGCAACACACATTCAGTTAAATTTACTCCATATCATTTAAAGATTTAGCTAACTTTACTCTGCAACACTTTAACTATTTAGCTTGTTCGCAATTACAACACAGTTTACTGTTTTATAAATCACTAAATATTTTTGACTGACCTTTTGTTTATTTCTTGGAATTCATCCATTTAATGACTGTTTCAATTACAATAATATGAATTGTGTGTATTCAAAAAATTTCTCCTTCTTCAAATTTGTTTTACGTCTGTTTGGCTGAACTGCAGTGCCCCCAAAATTGTTGTTTTACCAACTGGTTCATACGTGGTTTCGGCGCTACTAAGGACCCTTCTTGGAAATGCAGGTCCTTTCTTCCTTCTGCCGTTCGCGTCATTTACAGCCAATGTAGTTATCGCAGTTATATATTTATTATGATTTTTTTCTATCGTGACAACGTTGGTTTAGTAAAGATTCGCCCCCAAATTATTTTAATGAATACGGATAGGTGCGATTGAAAATTTTTCATGGTAGAGATTTTAGGTTTGTAATCGTAGATTTCTTTGTTACGTGAATTTTCAATTAAATTATAATCTGATACTAATAGCGGGTCAAAACAGTAAGTGTGAGAACGGAAATTAATAACGACCATGAATGAAATAAAGAATGCGTTGAAAAAAATTAAAGAAAACATATACCATTCGAAGCCAAATAGCAAACATTAATATGTTTTCGTTTTTACGTCGGCTTTTAGTTAATATCGAAATAATAACAACGTTGGTTTAGTAAAGATTCGCCCTAAAACTTTCATGTATCGTCTCAGCTCATTTTTGGTATCACAGCTATAAAACGTCCCCTAAGAATCGTCTGTAGATAAGGATCCCGAGTATACATAACATTTAAAAACTAAATTACTACATTTTGTATTAACAAAAACTACATTCTGCAAACTCAAGTACCAGCTATTGATAACTTATATACTGTTATTAAAGATGTTACTAATTTCATATCTATTTAAAACATTTGAAAAATAATAATCTTTGATAAAATTCTGATTTATTTATAAATTGTAATGTAATAGCCATCTGTTAATTGCAAAATAATAAAGTTAATCCTTGAATAACCTAAGAATTTAATTGCTGATGAGAAATATTACAATAAAAAACTTTATTTTTCGAACAGGTTACATGAGAGTGATACTTGTAGAGGCTTCGTAAGTCGTAAGTACACCAAAAAGAATGCGAGTCAGGAGACGATCAGTTTGGATTTAGTGAAAACTGGCTATGCGACTTCGTTCGCAAGGAAACAGCTCTTTTTATTTTGCACTAAAAACAGGTACAGAATTATGATAAAGTTTAATTCATTGAATATATAAAAAGAACGGTATCATTTATTTATGATCGCTTTACGGCAAACCTTATACCTTTAAACAGGTCCCGCTTTCACGCGTTTTGGAGCCAATTCGATACAAACTTCCAGACAAACAAACTTCAATTATATTATTGAGATGAATTATATTTATTTTATTTGCTTTTAATTATTAATATTAAAATTTATTTGACGCAAGAAAAAACCAAATTACGTATACATTGTACCGAAGATCCAAAGAAGTTTATTATTTATCAGAGACTTATCTATCTGCCAACAATGGGTTAATTACGGCGCGAATCCTCCAGCAACAATAGATGCAGTGAGAAAGCTCGCCCTCCCTCGCTCTCTCTCATGCTGCCAAAAATTACGACTATAATAACACTATAAGAAGGATGAATGGTATAGGAACGACTAATAGGGTTGATTTTCACGCCGCCATTCGCGCGGCAATTCAATGAGTTTATAAATATTTACACTAATATCTCTGAAATATATCAAAATGAAACATACACGAAAATTTAAGTTAATATTAATAAGGAAGGGTGTTAGATTGGGAAGGGATATTTTGAAGGAAGTTAAGGAATTCTGCTACTTGAGCAGGATAATAACTAGTGGTAGTAGAAGTATAGTAGACATAGAGAGTCTAGGATAGGACAGGAAATAAAGGTTTTCGTAAAAAAGAGGAATTTACATATGGTTAATATAAATGTAAATATTAGGAAACTATTACTAAAAATGGAGTATGGTGTTATATAGAAGTGAAACGTGGGCGGTTGGAAATACAGATAGGATACGAATAGAATATTTTGAAATGTGTTTCTATAGAAGAATGTGTAAATCAGATGGGTGGATAGGTTAAATAACGAGGACGTTCTAACCAGAATAAGAGAAGAGAGAACAATATGGAGGACTTTTACCAAGAGGAGGAATTAATAGGCCATGTTTTGAGACATGAGTGTCTGGTAAAATTAGCATTAGAGAGATATGTGTGGAGTAAGAACGGAAGAGAGAGGCAAAGTATGGAATACGCTGATAAGACTGGGGAGGTTGTGGGATGTGGTAGATATCTGGAAATGAAAAGGCTTGTACAATATAGGTTGACATGGAGAGTTGCATCGCACCAGTCTGAAGACTACAACAATATCAACAAGTTAGTCGGTGTGATAAGTAACGATAAATAGTGGAAATAGATCTAATTAACTAGGATGTTATATGTGACGATATTTATTTTACATAGCCGCTTTGCCTTGCGCAACACCTCAACAACACAAAACCTGATGACGGCAACGGATTGTTGTATAAAGTATTGCAGATAATGTATAAGCAAATTTTTATTAATTCATTAAATAGTATAATGAATACCAGTTGGAGCAATGCAAAATACTAAATCCGATTTAAGCAGAAAAAGTTTAAAGATATGCGAAAATAGTCACAGAATATTTTTATTGTGTTCTGTAACCAGCATAGAACAAGCCAATAATCAATTATTAATGGTGTTGTTGTTGTGGTATTCAGACCTAAATCTGGTCTGATGCAACCCTCCATGCTAACCTGTCTTGTGCAATGCTTTTCATTTTCTTATTACTAGCCCAACCCACATCCTTCCTAATCTTTGGCGTATTCCATCCTTTCCTCCCAATTCTTATCTTACCCAACACACTTCCCTCTAATGATAATTTTACAAGACCCTCGTGTCTTAAAACGTGGCCTATTAATCTATCCCTTCTCTTAGTCAACGTCCTCCATATTGCTCGCTTTTCCCCTATTCTGTTAAGAACTTCCTCGTTTGTGATTCTATCCACATATCTGATTTTCAACATTCGCTTATAGCACCACATTTCAAAGGCTTCTGTTCTTTTCCTTTCCCCAACTCCTATCGTCCACGTTTCGCATCCATATAACGCCACGCTCCATACGAACATTTTTACCAACGATTTCCTATTATATTACTTATATTACCCGTAAGTAAATTTCTCTTTTTCGCGAAATTCTTCTTACCTGCGCTATCCTACTCTTTATGTCTACTATACTTCTACAATCCCTAGTTATTATGCTTCCCAATTATCATAATACTTAACTTCCGTCAAAATATCCCTTCCCAATCTAACACCCTTTGTTTTTGCACTGTTTCCCAAACTACACTACATTATTTTGGTTTTGCCTCTATTAATCCTCATATTGAACTCTTTCTCCAGGACTACGTTCATGCAATTTATTATGATTTCCAAGTCTTCTTCTGACTCCTCTACAGTATCGTCGGCAAACCGTAAGGTTTTTCTTCTTCTTCTTCTTAACGGTGTAAAAACAATATAATGCATAAATTAACGTCTTAATAGTCTTTCCAACAAGGCAATGACGTCGTTTTTAAAATTGTAGTACTGAAATTCTTGTAATTTTTATTTTATGTATAGTGACCTATTTAGTGATTTGCAAATTATCCGCGGAAGCGTTGCTTTCCAAATTTATGATATTTCCTCCCAAAAATACTGTTGTATGTCTCAAGCGCCTCTGCCTGGTGTAACGTGTACGAAGGCGAAAAGTTGCTGTTAGAGGCCCTAATCAAACTAGGGAAACGAGTGAAAACTACAAAAGAAACGCTGGTAGGATTGGAGTTCCGCCTAGTAGCGTAATTCCCCGGAGCCGTATCGAGTACAGAGTAATCTGCCGTGAGCTAGAGATAGCAAGTCCACCGCAGTAATCCAGCGACGAGGAATTACTCCAGACTTGTTCTCTGGCTAATTACCCGCCCTGCGGCTGTTCCGGCGGTTATCGCGGACGCCGGCGTCGATCCCCACTGATGCCTTCCCCTAACTACGTGTACACACACAAGATTGCCAAGGTCATGAAAAACATATCATCAAAATTCAAGTGATTATAAATTATCAGATCAAGGATATTAAAACTCATTTACAAATTAAATGTAGGTTAATCTTTCATTTATGCTAAGTAACAAACGGAATATTTGTAGGTTAACATTTCTTCACTTTTCAATACAGTACTACGTCAAGAAAGTAATTACCGATAAATAATATTATAACTAACTCGGATCCCGGCGTTGCCTGAGTATTTATTCATATTACCCCGGTACAGTTTTTGATTCTCTTGGTTAACTCGTGACTAAACCGGCATGGACAATTTCACATTTTTAATTTTCTCGCTTATACGCCCCCCTACCTTATCTAAGCTAACGGATAGTTAATTAGCCTTTTGCCCTACTATTTAAAGACCAATAGTGCGGGCCCGAAACGGAAAGCAAACTGCCCAGCATTCGATCCATTCCTCGGTTTGGCAAATCAATCTTAAGGGAAATTCGTGTATATAAATTGCTACTGAGCTGAAATTTTAATTGTGTGTTAACAACGCACAATATTTTTTTGTAAACTTGTTTTTTGTTGAGATATTTTGAATATTATTTTCAAAAATTGGCACTTTTGAAAATGTTTCTTGCGTTACATTGAGCTTTTTTTACATTTACATGTAGGGTTGACCATTTTTATCAATTGTCACTATTATTTGGGAAATTGAATGAAACTGGGGGAGAAAATATTTTTTTACTAAGAGCTTCATAGGGTTTCTTAAAAATGAGCATTTTTCATCACTTTGAAAGTTTTTTCATCTAAACTACTTAAACAATTAAAAAACTAATACTTACATTTGAAGGTATTAGCATGTAAATTATGTACAAAAAGAATGAAGACAATGTTTTATTATTTGTGATACAGAGAAGGTTTTTGCTACCAAAAATCATGAATAAAAACACATTTTTCTGAAAAAACAGTAATAATTTATTAAATTACAATCATACATATTACTTAAAATTGTTTTGCAGCATATGCTACACCTTTCGTCTTTCGTTTGGTGACATCTTTTTTTGGTTTACTGAATTTATAGGCAAAATAATATAAAAAATTAGAATTCGTTTTTTTTCTTCATATTTTGGCCGAAATGTCAGTCCTCGTATCCCCTAAGTTGTATCAATCGCACACGACTTACGGAATGCAAATATATCTGTAAGGAATAACTTGTTTAATTTTATAGTTTATTAATTAAATAATTGAATCAGTGAAAAAGAAACGTATTCTACCAATAAAAAAATGTTAATCCAAACATAATTAATTTAATAAACATAAAAATACAAGTGAACAATTAAGAAACGATTAAAATTAAAGAAAACAACAAATAGTAAATGTATAAATGGTTTATTGTCTTCAAATAAATAACATTTAACTAATTTTTAATAAATTTTTATTTCACTATAAATGAACAAAAATTAATAATGTTCAATTGTGTGACATTTTTCAAAGAACTTTGCAGTTTTTGCTGTTCTACGTTGATTCACTATGATTTTTATTTTTTTTTCAAACTTTACAGAGTTTTAACTTTGATAGTATTGGATCAATCAGTATGCTTAAGAAAATAACCCCAATGTTTCTCAGTCTGTCTCTGTGGAAACTTAAAAGAAGTGTACAAACTAGCATATTTAATTCACGTTAACCGAGGTGAAAATGTTTCATAGGATTGCCTTTTCAGTCATTTCTTCTTACCATCCTTCAACTGAAGGACATTTTAAGATGCATGTTGAATGTCATAATTCAACTTAGCGACTTCCATTAACATCGGAATAGATATCCAACATGAATGTTTTCGCGTTATATTTATGTAACTTCCTATCCCTGATCCCCTCTCGTATGGAATGGAGTTTAAATATACAAAAATCACTAGAAGTAGCATCCAAATCATGTACGCCGAAAAATATTTATTTGTAGCAAATATCTGCCATTTTTGCATGTTATAACATTTCCGTCATTTACACCCAAGCACCTTACCAAACAATGTTGTCTCTCGATCGCAAGGAAGTTTGTACAAAGTTTGGTCTAAATTGGTCCATGTCGTAGAGCAGTAGAACTCCTATCCAATTTTAATTCATGTTTTAATATTTTAAACGAACGAAATTCAGTAAGAATGTTCAGAGACATGCAGGAAAGAGATGGAAATCCCAGGTGCCGCGTAAGAAGCATATCAAAGGAATTAAGGTTGTTTTCGAGGCAGGAATAATAACCCGAAAATGCCGTAAGACACCCTTCCCTTCGTCAGCGCAAAATTTCCCGCGATTTTAGAAAGACGAAAAAAGATTTCTGGAGACACGTCTCGTGAGGTGGAGTTTTCCCTTGGAGAAGAGGTGAAGAATATTTTAGCAGGGAGGTGAGAAGGCTAAAACTCAGGCAGAGTGGATCGGACGTTAAAAGAACGAGGAAGCAGATAGTCTAGCAGTATTGCTCGGAAGTTGAAGGAAACAGGAAGCAGTGGAAATAGGAAAGAAACATAAATGAGCAATTAAACAGTGTATCTTGGTAGTTGAAAAGATGATAGTTATAGTCATATTCTGAAAGAAGAAGAAAAGCCACTTTCATAACTAATGGAAGAAAGTACAAGTTCATCAGAAGTCTACCATATTAGGAAAATTATCGGCTAAGATATAAACATTGTCAAGGTGGAAAACTAGTTTTCCTCATCAGACTGGTAGTACCAGGTCCAGACCCTTTTCCGTCGACGGCAAAAACCGACAAAGGAAGCGTGTGAGTGAAGGAAGAAAATTCTACTACGCGGAAGATCCGGAATCACCTAGAAGATGGAACAGGTTCGTAGCAAAATAACGTAAAATCTAGGTTACAGGTTGTTACTCCAGTAATTAATCCAGAGAACCTGCTTTATATTTAAATAGTAAGTCTACTTAAAGTGTATTATTTGTAATAGTGCGTAGGATTTAATAATAAATTGTTTTTAAATATAAAAATAAAATTATTATATATTTTAAAAACAAAATAATTTGTTAAATAATTTAAAATAATCCCCCATCCTCATGATTTATACACGTCTATTCGTAGCTTTGTTTGACATCCTTCTATGACCCTCTTAGGGGCTGAAATTAAACTTAATTGGCATGATGAATGAAAATTAAATTCAAGGACTCCTATAACACCGTTTTCGACACCAACTTCGACCGCGTTCTTATTAATTTTGTGTTACACCTCTTCACCAGAACCCTAATAATTTTCTCTACCCATTACGAATGAGGTTGAAATTATAAACAATCAACGGGAGATACACTATCAATCTCATTGATCAAGAAAAAATTGTATTCGACGTAGATATCCTTTGTTTTTCATAGTTTAAGAGATCCGCCCCTTCCACACCACTCACCAGTGAATTATCCTATTTTACTCTAACATTGGTTGTTTTCAGGTTTCAAGGAAAAATTTAAAAAGTTTTGGTCGAAATTTCTTTACATGTTTAGATTTGTATGCGGAACATATATACATACACAAAACTAAACAGAAAACGTATTTTTTATATTGAATCATCACTTCGCTCTTTTTAATGAGAAAAATATTTAAATTTAACTAAAAAAAATTTTATATAATGAAATTTCGTAAGTAGGTAATAAAAATGCTAAAAGTTCTATAAGTCACAGTGCAGAATATTCAGGCCATCTATATAAATATTAACTAGCTCCGCACGCAAATATTTTTATTTATTGAAAAGTGATTTAAATTAAACTTTCAATATTATTTAGAGAAATATTTACATCACAAAATATTATTATTAAATGGTATTGTTTATACAACCCGAGGCACTCTGTAAAAGTATCGAACGCTTTTCATTTTCGGTCACATGGGACTGAAAAGTTAATTCTCAAGGGATCTGTGGCCGTGCAGTATGAGAATATATATATATATATATATATATATATATATATATTCGTCTAGCTGGGCTCTGGATTCGTGTTGTAATCTGTTGTTCCTTTTCCTTTTGCCATTTGCACTTCAAACTCTAATTTAAGGCTTTCCGCTGTCCTCATCTTGTTATTTCTAGCCCCTCATTATCTTAACCTTTGAGGAAGATTTTAGGATCACCTGAGCCTTTAAAAGTAAACCACTTACTCATCAATTCGTTTCTTTACTCCTGATCCCTCGTTCTAGAAGGAGCTGACTGTAATTTGTGAATTTTTCACTTACAGTGAAGGAACCTTTTCCTCGAAAGTATCACGTTTATTATTCAAAGAGAGAACAATTGTTTCAATTGAAGCTAAGCCATCTCCCAAATTCAGTTTCATGGTCTAGGGGTGAGCTTCAGTTGAAGCAATTACTCTTTGTTTGAATTGAATTCGATGCACCTTTTATCAACTTACACACAACGTCCGTACTTCACGGATTTCTGGCTAAGGTCTGTAAAACGTGATTAGTAAATTTTATGTGAGCCTAGGTTAGGTTTTCAAGACTGGAGGAATGTAGCATGGGATCTGGCAGTTGACCTTGGGTTAGACCCCCACCCGAAAAGCGGGAGGTCCCGGGTTAGATTCCCAGGCCCGGTCGACGTTTTTACAATTTCTTCCTCTAAATTGAAAATTTTATTCATATAGGAAAATGCACACCTTGGGCCTCGCCACATTTTCGAGCCGATAGTACATATCTGCCATAACTGGCTTCCTTTTTTGCTGCTTTAAATATTTCGTTTCCCATCTCAAAATTCTGAAATGAAAGATTGAATTTTTAAAATACTATTATTTTATTAGAAGAAAAATACGCTGATTATAATAGCGCAATTAGTAAATTAGGAGCTCTAGAGTATATTGCTAATGCTACTTGAATTTGAGGTTTGTGGACAATAATAGATTTTATTTGGTTGATATTTGCCACGTGTTTTAAGGAACAAACTGTGAAGGAGTATTGTGAACAGTCGTATTGAACAGTAAATATCTGTTTTCTTACTAAGAATGTTATATTGTATTTCTTTCATTGCGGGCTACTCAATTACTGCATCATAGTAGTTCGTTAAATATTATCTGCCAATTCACTTATCATTGTTTTAACTCTCCAATATCACTTTAATTTCACACGTTTAGTTGATTGTTCCAGAAAAATTAAACTAAGCAAGAATATTTAAATACTTTTTCTTATTTGTTATAATTATTAATTTATTTTAAAACTCATTTATTGAAAATAGCATACCATTGATCATATAATTGATTGACGTTGATGAACAATAGCTTACACGTATTTCCTGATTAAAGAATTAATTATCAGGGTGAAGGTTTTAAAGTATTAACTGTGGAGAAGCAATTCAATTTCAGTGAATGTAGTAGTCCCTTAATTATTCGAAATTATTTGAGTGCTATAAATATTTAATCAATTTTAAAAGTTTAAATTTGTCCGTTGGTGTATTAAAAATTATTTCTACTAAAAAGCATTGAAGCGAAATTCATCCCGCTTAAATGCGGATTTATGAGTTGACAGACACAAGCGACCTGGGGATCTGTATTTGTAGTGCAATGCGACTTGGGCAGAATGGGATTATATAGAATTACAGAGATCGAAAGGTGATTTAGTGAGATCGCATCGCCCTCCAAAACGAATAGCTTAACTGTGTCGGGGTCGTTGTTGCCTGTGTACTATGGATTCGGAGGCAATTTTGGGAACGAACAATTTGTTTACGCGGGGGGTACTTTGGCAACGATTTATATTTTCAAATTCTCTTAGTATGTAAATATAGATAAAATCACAATAAATGTTATTGAATTTGCACTTAGATTACAGTAAAAGCTTATAAATTAATAACGGTTTCCAACAACATGGTTTTAGATGACATAGAGCAGACTTCAAACGTATTTTACGGGTCAAAAAAATACAAATACTTCGTAGAAGAATAGTTGGAGAAGAATCAGTATATAGTGAGTGTATGTGGCAATCACCATTTTATTTCGTCACTGTGTGAAGTACCTATATTGGAGACAATAAAACATCGAGGCGCCAGATAGGCGGACATCGGAGTCCCGAACCTGACAGATCGACCGTTTGGCGACTTAAAAATCTGATACCTGAGTCCAGTCTCTAGACCCCGGGAATTTTGAAAGGCGCGTCCCCTTTCAGAAATTAGGGAGAGAAACCACGGGTCAAGCTGGATTTAGATTGGAGGCTGAGGGTCAGGTGATCCGCCATGCATCTGGGGTGAATGAACGCGATGACCTGCGAGGATGGTTGGGAGAAATTTCGGCAGTCGGGCATGAACATTTAGAGAATGAAGAAGTCTGGAAGGAACGTGGTGTTTGATCCACGGAACGGAAGTCGGACATGAACATATGAAGTAGAAACTAGCACGGTAGTCATGGAATGGTAGGTAATCAGTAGGGAATTCGCTTGGAAGTAGGAAGGTGGAGATGAGATGAGAGATAGAGTTTGGAGTTTGGCGATGAATATCAGAAATTAGAAAGAAGTAGCTTGAGAGTGAGAGAAGTTTAAAATCGAATCTGGGGGCAAACTGAAAAGAAGATAGACGCCAGCGGGCAGAAGGGACCCCGTCTACGTAATGCTGGCCCCGGAATTCCTAGAAAGAAGACCAGGTATAGACGACAGAATTAATCACTGGAAGGAGTCGCCTGAAGAACGCGGCAGCAGTCTGAATTACGAAAAAGCAGGTGCGTGTCTATGCTACTATCTGAAATGTGTCATGACTGTCGTCCTTCTGCAAAAAAACCAACAAAATGACTTATGAGATTGATTATAGGCTGAGGAAGTCGTAGTAAATTATTAAATCGGACCCTTAGTTTTGTAATTGTTGTTCTCTGTTAATAAATTTAATTTGTTTTTTATTTAATCTAACAAAATACGTTATTTTGATTTATATTGAAATCCAAAAGTACAGTTGGAGTTTGCAAAATGTATTGCTAGAAGAGTAGAATGGTGAAGGAAATGCATAACGAAATGAAATGTATGAAACCTTGAATATAAACTCGTATATAACAAATAAAGGCCTTTAGTTTACTATGATTGGTGTGGTATGAATTAAAATTGCATTATTTTATTGCAATCATTGAGGTTTATTTAAGATTTATAATATTAAATCATTTTAATATTTAATTTCAGTTAGTATAAACCTCAAATTTACTTTTATATTTAACACTTTTTAATGGTTGTTTTCAGTCCTTAGTCTGGCCTGAAGCAACCCTTCATGCTAACCTATTCTGTGAAAGTATTTTAATTTCTACTTTAATATCACATATCCTCCCTAATCCGCTTAGCGTATTCCATTATTTTCAGTCATATATACTTTAACGTAATTAAATAAGGTTCAGATTCTTCTTAAGGACAGGTAATAGCGACCCTTAATCTCTGTGTCGACGGGTATTACACACCGATCATAAATCGTATAAAGTAACCACCGGAATCAAAAATTTTTGTTTTTTATTGGGTAACAGGCTGTAAGAGGGTGATCCTGAAGTAGGGGAAACTCCCCTTTAATAGCATAGGAAATGAAATGAAAAGGGGGATGTGGAAGGTAGAGTAAGGTAGCCAAGGGTTGACTAGGTTCCCCGGGCTAGTGAAAATGGTGTTACTATTTACACTCTTCAAGTTCGAACAGCTGATCGCTGCCAATACTCGTATCCGCTTATACTTGTTGACCACGGATGACTTGAACAAAATGCATAGAAGTGGTCAGTGAAGTTCAAGTTCATAAAATATTCAGTATTGATGCCATGAAGCTTCCCAAGAAGTCGTCACAAGCGTGGGCGTTGAAGTCTGGAATTTCAGCTGAATTCCGGACAGGTTCGCGATGTCACGAACGCGGTGTTACTGGTAAAGAATGCTGTGTGCTAACTTGGCTAGCAACCGACTGGTAAACCGACCTAGAACTAAGTGCAGACATAGTGAAATTTTTCTATGTCCCACTCGGACACCTGACTATCCAATTTCTGGAACGATCGACTACCGTCTCTCCCCTCCGGTGCTTCGAGACGAAGTGCTGTTTCTCAATCAGAGACGTGATCTCCTCGGATGAAAGAAAGCGGCGGATAAAAAAGAGATTGGATGATTTAACTTCTAAAAAGGCAAATTATAAGAGCACAGAACGAATAAAGTAAATTAGACAGTAAATTTTGAAATAGTTTTCTACGTCGATTGGTATAAAAATACGGTTAAATAATTAATATATAATATAATTGAGGGCGCTGCAATCAAGATTGGGCGGAGCCTATGTTTAAAAATACTGGAAAGATCTCAATAATTACAGATCAACTGCATAGAAAACTATTTAAAATCATTCTTCAGATAAAGAAATCGACAATGTGAAAAATATAAAGATGCCATTGATCTAGTTATCTGTAACTCTGGCCATCTGTTTATCGCTACAATTGTATGTACTGAAAAAGATGATTACAATGAAAAGTAAGAGAAATATTTGGGATAAAAAATCACTGGTCCTTCACAATATAAATCAGAAGCCATTATGTGAATAACTTTTATGATCCCTATTTTTTACCAGAATGCCGAATGACTTCTTTACCACCTAGTGCTGTATTTTCTCGAGCTTCGACATAAATGTCAGCGTGAGTGAAATAGTTCTTGGGATTGGTAAGACGCTGAAATATTTCGTGTGAACCCCATCGTAAATAAAGTGGAAATTGAGTGCCGAAATGTCTAACAGCGATTAGACAGCAACCCTGAGAGAGAGAAGGGGGGAGAGGGGTACGAGATTGGACTCTTTTTTTCCAATGCTCAAATGGGTATGTGGTGTATGTCTGAGTGTTAGAGATAAGGACGAGGTGCTAAGAGTGGCAGACTTTCAAAACGTTATTATTAATATAGAGAAAATTAATGGAGTTTGTTAAAGTTGGTTTTTATTCAAGAAAGGTCATAGAAGCCGTTGGATGAGAGTTGGAGGAAGAGTCTGGAGTCAATTGACGACGACGGCGGCGAGTAGGAACACGTCAACATGAGTTCACCTCAATCACCTATTAGGAGTCACGCACCGCTCCAGGCAGGAAATTCCACCGTAGAAACATTGAAAGACATCTAAATTCTTCACTGCAAGGAAAAGCTTTTACTTAAATTATGGTGCTATGGTGTTGACAGTAGTATTAAACCACCTCTTAAAGTAGCCAACTATTCCAATGATAAACTGGTATTTAAATCTCATTCTTGTTATGTTTTTCAGGTTTCACAGTTGTAATAACGTCGATTATCAGATTTTATTTCCAAACTAATATAAGTGTAAATAAAAAAGATGAATAAAGTCCAAAACTGTAAAAAGCTACTTTTGTAGTGAATTTTTCTTTAATTTTCAATTAACTAAAAAATCACTCAGACATAGAAATAACTTAATACGACACTAACACTTAAATTACATAACTTTTCACAGTCATCTTTAAATCTTCAATTATTATATAACTAATTAAACAACTTAAAGCTTTTGTTTCATTCATCAGTAAAATTTGAGATAGAACAAAATGTCAAAATAGTTATTTTTAAAGTGTTCACTTTCTGATGAGTTGTTGTTTATCCGTTGAATTGGTTCTTCAATTAATTAAAATTTATTACATTTAAAACTTTTATCGTATATTAGTATTTAATTAATATTGTTGTATGGAGTTAATTTCCACACTTAAATATTTAACACGTTTGTGTCTATAATGTTCTGATAACAGTCTTCCTGAACTAATGAATGATTAACTGATAAATATTCAAACGAATTGATAAGAAAGGAATGGTAAATATGGCAGACTTTTCGAATTTTTATTGTAGATTAGATGAATTAATTAAATATTAATTTTACTCATTTAAGAATGTAACGTAATATTGCCCTTATTAATTGACACTGCTAAATAAATTTTACTGTCAACAAACGCCAGCCGTTGAGGAATTATTAACGAAAATAAACCAAATGTTTAACAGTGATGATCTAGTTGTAAGACATGTCATATTTCCGCAACTAAAGATTATTAGAAAAAAAAGTCCTACAGGTTTTCTTTGTTCTACGAAACACAAAATTAAGTCTTTTGAGTTGTACATTCAAGTTAAAAAAATATTGGATTCAGATGAGCCAAATTTACATATTATATTCCAGAATTATGACTTAAATATTAAGAACAGTTTTATTTGCTTATAAATTTTCTTTAATTCAATATTAATTAAGGACAGTTTCATTTAATATGCATGTAATCCCAGTTTATTTTATGCTTACTTTTACTCATAGTTTTATTCAAAGTCACGTCTTTGTCATATGATAAGCTATTCCAAACGACCTATGAAAGAATAGGCAAATATTTTCCCGTATTACTGGGTATATTTGCCTTCTGTATCTACTTCCGAAAAAAGCAGAAGATACTGCACCCCTAATTCCCCCATGAGGCTGGATTTTCGCTTCTTCAGGGAGCCCCGGCGATTGTAACTCAGGTCTGCTTGAAAGCGCTAGCCACTAATGCCGCTACAAATTAAAGGTGCGAAACAATTTGTGGTGTTGGTGGTCCACAGGCCAGTATTTAGGACCTTCCCAGCCACCTGCTACACGCAGATGAATGGAGACAAACTATTCATACATACTTCCACAGTGTTTTATTTCAAATTAAACGTCATCGAAAATAATTTTAAAAGCATATAAAACAAAAATTATATTCTATTTTTTTAACTATAAGGCTATTTTATGTATTTCTTTTTTAATTCCACATGCAACAATTGCAACAGACAATTCTTTCTTCAATCACGTACACCTAAAATAGTTTTATAATTTTCCCGACATCACCCAAAAATTTATTACTTATTGTTGTGGTATTCAGTCCTGAGTCTGGTCTGATGCAACCCTCCATGTAAACCGTTCTTGCGCAAGCCTTTTCATTTCCTTATAACTAGCACAACCCTTATCCTCCCTAATCTCCTTAACTTATTCCATCCTTTGCCTCTCTCTTCTGTTCTTGCCCCACACGCTTCCCTCTAATGCTAATTTTACAAGACCCTTGTGTCTTAAAACGTGTCCTATTAATCTATCCCTTCCCCTATTATGTTTAGAACTTCCTCGTTCGTGATTCTATCGACCCATCTGATACTCAGCATTCGCCTATAGCACCACATTTCAAAGGCTTCTGTTCTTTTCCTTTCCCCAACTCCTATCGGCCCCGTATCGCACCCATATAACGCCACGCTCCATACGAACATTTTTATCAACGACTTCCTAACATTCACACTTATATTACCCGTGAGTAAATCTCTCTTTTTCGCGAAATTCTTCCTTATCTGCGCTATCCTACTCTTTATGTCTACTATACTTCTACAATCCCTAGTTATTATTCTTCCCAATTATCAGAATTCCTTAACTTCCGTCAAAATATCCTTTCCCAATCTATCATCCTTAGTTATTCCACTTTTTCCCATACTACACTCCATTACCTTGGTTTTGCCTCTATTAATACTCATATTGAACTCTTTCTCCATGGACACGTTCATACTGTTTATTATGGCTTCCAAGTCTTCTTCTGACTCCCCCAATACTACAACATCGTCGGCAAAGCGAAAGGTTGTTATTTATTCTCGTTGCAGTATGATTCCTTTTCTAAATTTATTACTACATAATATATATTATACAGACATTTAATTAATTATATCTATAACATAGAACAGAGATAATTTTATTACAAATATTTAAATATTATGGTAAAGCATCAGATCACTTACAAACCCGCGTCTAAAATTGCTGAAGAGCAGAAAACTAATTTTTTCTGGGAATCTTCTACGACTTACATTACTATTTTTCATGAAAACCGCAGTTTTTTCTGAGATATTAGATGTGAAAAGGGTGTTAATTCATAAAATGTAGGAAATTGTGTGTGCAAGAAGGTTTTATCTCATAGTTTGCAAGCAAGACGGGGTTAACTTAACAGTTTGCACCTTCTTGCACGTGATCGTAATAAAACAATATCAAATTTCCATCTCTGGACAGAAAACGAATGTCACAGGGGTGTTCTGAAGTAGCAATTTGTTTGATTAATTTTATATAAACAGCCCCAAAGAGTTCTAGGGATCATATTGTTTGGAATAAGTGTGCACCTGGCCAAAATAAAAACTTTTTGACAATTTATTGTTTCCAATGTTTGATTATGGAGTGTTTGTTTGGTTGTATACTATAAACCGCAAGTTTGCAGAAGTACGACATACTTTTTTGGATGTGGAACAAGATTTTGCTGAATTTAAAAAGCAAATTCGTAAACATGGCATTATTTACAGTATTTTGCTTAGATGGCCATTATAAATAGTGCCTGAAGGAATACTACATGGATTTAATAATAGAAAGACTGTTAATGAAACAAATCCAGCATATTCATCCAGTGTTTGGGGAAATCCTTCAGACTCTGCAGAGAGGACATTTATTTGTATATCAATTGTTATCATGAATAAAACATGTTTCCTTTATTTCTACCAAATACTTGAGACAGAATGAAGTTATACTTGTGTTAAATAAAATGGTGTAGATAATTTGTGAATTGTATAGCATTCGCAGTACTATTTTAATTAGAGAATAATCGAATAATTAGTCACATAACCAGTTAAATGTTTTTTGCTAAGGAATATAGTTTTCAGAATATATTTAATCAAAAACTTTCCTAAAATGTGTCCCAGCACTTTGATTCATGAAGTATTCATACAGAATTAGGTGTTAACTCAATGACTTAAGATCTTATTGCATAAATAATGTTCATATTTTGTAGTTATATTATAATTATGAGCACACATAGTGCACCAATCTCATCAGATGATAAATAGAAGGAGGGATATTTGGAAAAATATTTTTTTCGCACCAATATCATCAGATGATAAATAGAAAGAGGGATATTTGGAAAAATAGAAATGTTTTCGGATCAATAAAAAGTTCCGAGAAAATTTACAAAGCTTCTAATATCTCCTGTGGCCATTTTTTGAGTTAACACGTTCTAGGACTGAGCTCTTCAATTCTAAATTAAGAAAATAGATATTTTAAATTTAGTGATGATCTCCATTCTGTAACTCTGAATCACCAACTTCGTCCTAACTGCCTTCGTTTCATTGTAGGTTTCAGGTTCGATTTGCGAATGTGCTTTTGATAACGTGAATTATATAGGAATCAGTGGTAGCCGCAAGAGGACTCGTTCGAGAACTGAAACAACACATGCCCGAGTACCACTTAAAGTAGAAGCTTATCGACAAGCCTCATTGACTGACTACCACTCCAAAATCCAATTTCACCACTACTATCGGCTGGCGAACCCAACATCAATCATCCACTAATTAAGAAAATCCTCTTTATCATCATGATGTCGGCTTGAATAATGTTTTAGTATGCCCGAATTTTATCTAATTTTCTCCAACATTTCGGCATTTCGTCATAATAACCCTCAGGGCGAGATAACAAAAGAATGGGAATGGAGGAGAAATGATTCATCAGTTGTACTTTGTTTTTGGAAGATATGGACAAAAGACGTGATTTTACTGAGTTTGAACGGAGGTTGATCGTAGGTGCTCGAAGCGTCGGGACCATTAACAGAGAAACGGCTGCACCTGAGAAGTGTTCGAGAGTAATGGTTATTAATTTTTACTATCAAAAACCAGGTCTCAATGCTATGCTTGAGGTCGCCACTGGCTATTCAAAGCTCGAGCTGAAAAGAGACTTGTTAGAGTTGTTCAGTGCAACAGTTTTTCTATTAGAACAGAATCTTAATCGAGGACTAACTGTGAACGTCACTGATTGAAATGTTCTCACCACATTACACCTTAAGGGCCGACGATCTGTCTGAAAAAATTTACTCTCTGTCTTAAACAAGAACAGCACTCTTCTGTTCGCAAAGGAGAACAAGAATTGGGCAGTAGATAAGGGTCATATGGTCTGACGAATCACGATTTCAAAGGCACCATGCAGATGGCAGGGGTCGAATATGGAGAAAACAAGACTTAAGCGTAGACACCAACTGCATTACCACAACACTTCCAAGCGGGTGGCGGCAATATTATGGTTTTGGTATGATACGGGTTCTTTTATTCCCGTAAAACAACGTTTGAATGCCAAAGGGTATTTAAGTATTGTCGATGTTGTATTAATGGTGTACTCTGCCAGGGATGAATGCTTCCAGCAACAAAATGCTGCTTGTCATAAAGCTGGAATTGTCTTCAGATGATCCGAAGAGCAAGACGAAGACTTTGCCTGTCTTCCTTGAGAAATTGTGGTATGAGATCGTACGAACGGTCCATCAGGCAGCTGGATCCAGTACCATCAATTTGGACAGTGCAGTTCATCAAGTATGGTCTCAAATTCCTCCTACCAACATCTCATAGAATCCAGAAGAATTCAAGCAGTATTAAGATGAAAATGTGTCCCAACTTTGTATTTTGGGAGTGACCATAATATTTGGCCACTGAGTGTATATTCAGAAAATGTATTTGTTACATGATTACAAACAACACTTTTTGTTTTGCCTCTACGACAAAGAATCAATTCTTCGAACCATCCACGCTTGAGAGAACAGAATAAAGTAGCGCGTGGGAGAAATATTGTGATCTGAAATCCACTCACCACTACTTAATAGACTGACTTATCGATCAGAACCATTAGAAATATAAATAGTTTGATACAATGAGTGTGATTGGATAATAACTTAATGAAGACTCACTTCCTTTCCCGTTAAGATATTCACCTCAATTTACTTTGACCGGCTTTATATTTAGAAACAGCTTATTGGTAATTTTTTCCCAGTTCTGTTCTACTAAGTTTTTTCTTAGATGCCATCGGGACTATTAGGACCAAATATATCGACCCAAAATATATGGATGAGATACTAATATACTTTAATTAGGATAATTTATTATTTTCCCTTTCTTACAACAGATTACTATAGAGGTGTACAGAGCTGTAGACGGAATCAAAGGTTTCACGATTCATTTCTGAGACCACTCATATCATATCAAAAACTTTTCACCTTCATCGCTTATTACATTGTATTTAGTAAGTATACTATGTTTGGGATATATATTTATTTACAGGATGATTTATACTCAGTCAATGTACTCAATTTAAAAAAAATTAATTTATGCAACACGCATGTGTACGTCTGAATTGTTCAACGGATTGCAACGTAATACGCGGCAGAAACAGTCCGGAAACTACAAAATTCAAATTTTAATTTTTGTGCGTTTATCTTATGAAAAAAAATTCTCAGAGTATGATAGAAATTATTATTTTACAAATATGCCAGCAGTTGCAGTTATTATCAGTGTTTATTACAATTAAACTTTCCAGACATTATATTTTCAATTATGTACGAATGGCTTCGTATACTTAAAATATCGAAAAGCCATATTTGTTGCAGAAACTCAATTTAATTTCAGTACATACGAATTGCGAATTTCTATTGACTATTATTTGTCGTTATCTTTATGTATCCGTAGTTCGGCCGGAAACCGAAGTCTTGTGAATGCGTGTGTTCACGACGATAGCTGCGAATCGAGCAGTTGGTAAGCATTATGTTTAAACACCATAATAATAGTTCGCATCTTCTCCACTCTGGCTTTTCTACTTTCTTTTGTTGGCACTGCCCGATTGTCACCGTGGGTAAACACAGTCAGGAGTGTTCGTCTTCCTGCCGAACTCCTGGTACATAAAGATAAACAAGAAATATATTTGTATATATTTGAATGTCGATATTTATTTCGTTGGTCGTTTGGCAGCGATTCCAGCTCAGATTCTTTGAATTATTTTTACAAGTAAAGATTGAATTTTAAAACTAATACGATACATCACTTTGTTGCAGTTTACTACAGTCAATAAACCTAGCTCGTTTCTCTGTCTTGCTTATTGTATTTCTCTGCCGTTTATTTTTTCTCGTTGAATTATTCACTGTTAAACATCTGCCATTACAATTAACTACTCTTCCCTTCTTTTCTTCTTCTTGATTCGTGGCATTCGAACAACCGAAAAACACTTAAAAAACTATTAATTTACGCTTAATTAATTTTTACACAAATAAGTGATCAACGTACTTTACAGAGAATTGTCTTTGAGGTTATAAGAAATCAATTAAAATTTATTGTAGCATATAAGAACATTGCGAATTACAAGACAGTAAATTTAAGCTGTTTTCAACTACGTTTGTCTATATTGAAACGAAAAAAAATTTCCTTTAAGAATTTTGTGGGTAAATGAAAATAACAAAAACGTTCTTGAACAGAATCAGTTTTACCTGCTACGCTAATGCCTTTAGTGGGATAAACCACTGTTAAATGTTATTCTGCACTTCACACTGAATCTGCGTATTATTACGAAGTGCCGCAATTAATTTTTTTTACACTGTTCAGAGTGGTTCTTTCCATAGAACATGAGGGTGTTATTGTGTAGGTGTTATCCGAAAGCGCACAATGCGAGGGGACGGTCGTGTTTAAAGCCACTAGCTAGTTTTTGTCTGGAAGTTACATTGAAACAGCGCTTCTCTAAGTAGTGGAGCTTAGGTATTTAATAGTTTTAGCGCCAGTAGTTTCACCTTTCCTAGTATTCAGTTGGCTTTAATTGTTGGATTCCGCAAAGCTATATCGTAATACATTAATTACCACACTTATGAGAACCAAGCTGGGCTGCCTTACACCTGGTATTTAATCCAGGAAATTTCAGGCTTTCCAAATTCTCTGTTATTTAATTGTCGCAGTTTTGTTGCTATATTTATTATACCACGCCATCTGTTATATTTGACTAATTCGTACAAAACTAATTAAACACGTATTGTCTCCTTTTTATATTATTTAATTAATGTGCCTACTGTTATGGATTTTAGAAATAATATTATAGCATAAAGTGAAAGATTTTTGTTGAAGAAAACCGTGTCTTGTGATATTTAAATAAGTACGAACGTAAGGGTGTATATAAAATTGTTACATGAAGATCCTTGATTTCATAATAACAATTGATTATTAGTCATCCACTGAAAAAATAGGGCAAGTCAAAAAAATATGCTAAACATCACATGAAAAGAATACAAAAGCAATAATTTCTTAACACTACAATAATGCATGAATACAAAAGAATAATAAATACAATAAAAAAGTACAAAAACAATCGAGAAACAATGTAAAATCGACAATTTGTAAATAAAAGCTCCCAGTATCATAATAACTAGTCAAGAATCAGAATTTTATTAAATGCTACATAAGTGTTTTAAACTGAAATACAGATAAAGTGGATGGTTAAGTGTAAAATGAAATTATTTTTTGTATAAGAACACTTCACTCACAAAGGTAAATAAAAAAAACACTTCTTTTGAACCACTTGTAGGGGAAGTCGGGGCGGAACCCTTTTCTTTAACTGGATAGTGTTGAAGGTTCATTAATAGGGGTGTAACGGGTCTAGGAAAAAGTCCTGGCAGCCGACTTGACCAAGTTGTGACTCCATTCACGAACTCTTGCTTTGGCGTCTGACATCTGTGACTTCATAATTTTTGCAGTGTTTTGGCAGAAAGTGAGCTACAAAACTCCTCTCTTTAATTCTATAGATTCGTAATCTAGGTGTCATTATGTGCATATAAGTTATGCATAATGTTTGTATTAAGGCTTTGTGAAAAATCTTAAACTGAGACTAGAGTGAATGGCGTAATAGGATACATCTGTAATAGGCAAAACTAGCAGACTGACTTTATAAGAATGAGTTATAGGAAGTTGTACCCAAAAAGAAAAGATTAATAAAGAAAAGGAACAGAAGAAAGTGCATAATGTTGGAAAAGACTATTGCGCAGTCTCTTTGCGAAAAGAGAAATTGATAAAGCGTTCAACAATCCCCCCACCTTAAGAGCAGGAGGATATCCTGCTCGGAAATGAGTGAGAGCCAGGTGGAGGTTGACTTCGTCCTTTCTGGTTTTCCTCTTTCCCTCCCCCCTTGGTCCATGGCCAAGGTAGCTAATTTAAGACTCCTGCAGGCTGAGGCGACCTTGGGCAGTTTGAGAGGTGTATGTACGGGGGTCGAAGACCTTCGGCATACGGTAAGAGTTGTTCGCTGATTCCATTGGACCAGTCGACCAACTGCCTCTCAATACTGAACAAGGCACGGAGGCGGGTTTGTTGCGTTCCCACAGCAATCCAGTCTCCCGTCATCAGAAGGGCGCAGGAGTAGTACCCACTAGCCCGACCTACCTGATGCAGGTTTTCTAGGGTTTTTCCCTGCATCACCTTTAGGTGAAACACCGGGTAGGATCCTTACACTACAGCCTGGGGGCCCTAGTCAACCCTGGGCTACCTTGCTCTACCTTCCACATCCCCCCTTTTCAAGTCCCTTCCTATGCTATTAAAGGGGAGTTGCCTGTTTCAGGATCACCCTCATGTAGCCTGTTAACGCCCCCTCCCCCCCAAAAAAAAACACCTTCACCCATTTTAGGAGGTATATGTACCTCGGGCATAAGGCAAGAGTTGTCCGCTGATCCCATTGGACCGGCCGACCAACTGCCTCCTGAAACTGGTGGATACATGGAGAAGGGAATGCTGTGACCCCACAGCAAACTCGTCTCCCGTCATGCGGAAGGCCGTGAGAATAGTACCCTAAATCCGACCTACCTGATGTAGGTTTTCTACCTACCGCATCTCCCCTTTTCAATTCCCTTCCTATGCTATTAAAGGGGAGTTTCCAGTTTCAGGATCGCCCACATGTAGCCTGTTAACACAAAAAAATATAAAAAAACGAAAAATAAATATAATTAAAAATTTTATTTTATGATATTAAATGCAATTAAAAGGGAGGACGGAGGGGGCATAACGGGAAATTTGTAAGCTTCCTTTTAAAAATTCATCAAAAATCAAAATCCATTGCTTTATGTTATATTGATATTTAATTAAGTAAATAATAAAATAAACTAATGTTTTATACTTTTATGAAGTGAAGTTTCTTTTTCCATAATTTTACAAAAATTGTTAAACAATAAGTGTCCCTTTCACCCCGACTTCCCATACATATTGGTACTGCTCAATTTGCCTTTGAGAAATACTTGCTGAGCCCGGTGAGTGTTTTTCCATAAATTTTTCTAATCGTGATTGTACATCTTTCCCTATTATTTCCGAAAAGACAGGGAGTTTTATTTAAGTTTTTTGTGAGGGTAGGTGGGAATCTTCGAAAGACACTATGCAGCCCGTGCTTCATGGTAGTATGAAATATTTACCCACTAAACCGAAATAGATCCATACGTTATATATATTTTCGTGCAAATTTTCTTAAAGAGCGGAATTACTTGAGCTAGTTTAAGAGAATCTGGAAACTCTTCGATGGAGAAACAGGCATTAATTTTGATTTGTATGTGGTACGAATAGTTAATCTCTAATATATAGTGTCACAGAAGTCGAAGTTAAAAAATATTGCAAAATAAATAATAAATTGTAACATGAAAATAAAATTAGAGCTTAACTTTTAAAATCATAGCTGTGTTGTTCGCTGACATAATATATGGCCAGAATATATAGGGTGTCCATAGAAGAATGAGACATTTTTAAAGGTACAGTTTAATTTAAACTATTTACAGCAAATCATTAAATTAAAGATAAACTTACCTAATTTTTTAATAATCTTCTAAATACGTTTCATAGTCATCATGACTGAGCTTCTTTGAAAGCATTTGTTCTGTTATTTAATAAATTACATGTTTATTCTTTTAAATATTCATATGTATCAAATTTGTTATCACATTCTAATAAAATTTATCACCGGATGATTATTGAAAGAAAGAACGAACGTCGCGTGAATTGACATGCCACTTTTACCTATTTATTAATTGGTATATTGAAAAAATATTATTATTTGAACGTTGTATAAAATTCCATACTTACTTCTCTTACCACAATTTGTGGAATAGAAATATTTGTTTACTTCAAAAAGTTTCCAGTAAGAAAATGAGACAGAAATGGTTCAAACCAAATTATCTAGGTCAGAGTCAAAGATTATTTAAAAAAGCACTAAGATTAATTTCAGTGACATGGTTTTAGACACCGATTATCACAGTAAAAATGGCTAAGTAATTGACAATCCAATTATTAAAATTGTAACCATATTAAAACACTATGATACGTCCTCGAAGTTCTTTCAAATGGGAGTTTCTTTGTGCTGTCGAATCAAATTCATGCGTCGTTGTCACATATTATTTTCCACGCAGCTGAGCTACAGTAAGGGCTTGTTGCTGTTTGTAACTGGCTTGTAACTTATGGAAACTTCTATTTCCCTGCTCTCCTCCTCTGAATTACAGAACGGGTTACATTTGAAAATTATTGTAATTTGAAACTAAATCAGGTGAACAGTAAATTGAAAAATGAAAGGGAAACACAGAGGATTCCTTATGGAATAATATTATGATATAAAACAGTTTTCAGTAATGTCAAAATCCTGATAAATTTTGTTGAATGCACCCCAATAATTATATACAATTAGATCTGTCTTCTACACCTGCTATAAAATTTATTATACTTTTCAGTAATTTTTGAAGACGCTTATTAAAAAACTTTAAAGTGAATCAATCGATTTTTAACTATAATTTACTTCATTGAGTCCTAAATTAGGGAGGAGGGTAGTGTTGTTATTTAGTTCTAAATAAACTAATTTCATTAGGATTTATTAAATATTTTTGGACTGTTTAAATTCCATAAATCTTCAACATTTTGATGCCCTGGTCAGTCTTAGAGTAATGGTTGCTACACAGCTTCTGGTTTACCGGAGTTTTATACCTGGAGGCACGTAGTGCACCCACACGTACAGTTACACCTTCAGGCGTTGTCACTTCTCTAGCTGGAGTGAGAGAGAGGGGGGGAGGGTGGCGGGTGATTATTAGCCCACTGGCCAGTTTACTCTACATAAAATGTATTCAATTATAAAATAAAATCAAACAATACTGATATAAAATTTAAAAATATAAAATATTATTATACATTTTTTAAAATAATTTTAGAAACATATTAACATATTTTACTAAATATACGCTGTATATTACATAGTTTTTAACTCTCTTTTAAATGCCTGTAACCTAATGTATTTTCTTTCATGTTTTGGTACATAATTATACATTTTTATTCAATTATAGTTTAGGCTCTGTTGAGAGTTTTTATTTTTTCTCAGCACAATATTCAGATTTTTAGACTGCCATGTCTTAACGCTTACAAATGTAACATGTGTGGAAAGTTTAAAGTGAAAGTAGATCCTTAATGAGTTTATATATAAAAATACACATATAATAAAAAATTATTTGCTTTATGGACATAAATTGCAGTTTAGCTAACATTGTGTCCACGTTAGTATGTGTATATTAAAATTTAATATAGTTCTCATTGTTCGATTTTGCTGCACTTGGAGTTTATTTAATTGAGTTAGACCCAAATTTATGATGAGTGTGGAAAAATATTCAAAATGTGGCGCTATGGTTGTTTTGTAAATGACACGCATAACATAACTTGAAGTGGATTTTGATAATTTCTTCAAGGAATGTATTAAGATTTTGTTAAAAAAAATTGATTTTTATTTAGTATGATAATTTTTTTATGTTAATCAGTCACAATAATAACCTAAACTATAATTTAATTTTGATTTCAAATTTATTCAGAAGGAGCTTTCGGCATTGCCATAGTCATCTATAAAACTCAGATACAATTTTGTTTTAACACATTCATATTTTTGTTGGTACAATCTCAGTGTTCACCAAATTGCAAGTATTATTGAGGGAGAGGGGGAAGATAAGGATGGCTAGAGGGTGGGAGAGAGGGAGGGGAGATTGGGGTGGTTGAGATGGGAGGGTGGGACAGTTTGGGTTTTCGGGAAGCTGGAAACGTATACCACCTGACTGTGTATACCAAGTGTAGAATCCGAGGACTCACTCATGCTCCTCAAAACCTTGTTTCTGAACGTACATCAATTAATTCGTTTTATTTTAAGTTCTTTATTAGTAATTTAACTAAAGGTTATAATAAATTAATTTTAAACTTTGTGTAGATTAAAATTCTTTCACCACTACCGTAATTTGCCTTTTACTTACCTAAGCAAAGGGAAACTCTAGAAGTGTAAATTAATTCTTCTAAAATTTCTCTCAACAGCGATAACACAATCTTGTGGTTAATAGTTGCATATTATTGTTGTTAGTAACAAAATAAACACACACAGGTAATAAAACATGAGAGATTGAAATAAACGATTGAACAGACGCTGTGGCAGGGTTATGAGAGAATGGTTCGCCTTCAGGCGAGCAAACATATTGTCGATTCGACGTCCGGCAGCTTCAGCCTCAAGGTAAATACTCCTACATACACTCCAGCCAGCCCCCAGGCTGTCAGCCTTAAGGCAGCCGTCTCCAGTAGATTGGAGCTAGTGTAGACTCCTAAAATGACTAATTACAGTCAGTTGAACGTTCTCAGCTCGGAAAATAAAAGAGAGTCATACACGCTGCCTCAATATAATCACCAGCAGCCGAAACGTAAGCTTGATATTAAAATTAGATTTTGGCATTTCTCAATAACAATAAAAATAGCAAAAACTAATATTTAGCATAGCCTCAGCTAATAAATGAACAAATGAAACTCTCAAAACTTACTTGAAACTTGGAAAAATTAGTGAACTATGTTTCTTGAGCTTATCAGAATATTTATTAGAAAAGTTGAACGTATGCAGATGTTAATTTCAATAGAAATGTTTAAAACCACAATCACTGCATCAAAATGTAGTTTATTTCAATTTATATATTCATACTTCAAGAGCTCTAAACTTAACAATTGTATTCATTCTATTTTTTAATACAGAAAAAAACTACGAAAAGCAACAAAATAATTACTTGATAATATTTTGATTGAAAAGCAATGTTATCATTATATAATTATTAACATACCTGAAATATTGAGGTTCTCTTATTAAAACGAAAAATAACTCGGATTTGATAATAGCACAAATAAGGGTGTCCATAAAATAATTTTATAGTTTCATTGGTGTGTTATAACTATTTATAATGAGACTTATATCAAATTTAAGGTGAAATAACCTACTTCATCTTACAACCGTTCAATATGTTCTCATTTAATTATACAGCACCCATTCAACCTAAAATAAAAATTTCCCACACTTGGTTAACCAGCTGAAGTTAACGAAGCTATAGCCTCTTTAATTCAGCGTCTCAACTCAGAAAATAAATAGGTACTGGTGTAACAAAGATATGATCTTTTACGTCACAAAGTAAATTATACTAGTGAACAGGGTAATTGGGTGACCACACACGAGCAGATCTGATCGGCCGACCAATCGCCGGATTGGAGCACAGATAATAAACAAATCACCTGGTAGACGATAAATGTATTGCACATGGAAGAATCTGCACAGATCTCGATCGTAACGTGTAAACGACCTCAGATTTCACGGCAGATTTGCTAAATCTGTCAGATATCTGCTGCAATATCTTTTCCTGTGCGGTCATCCATAGTGGGGAAAATATCGCCTTGTATGTAGGTCTCTACCTCCCCCAAACTCCGCGGGGCGAAAAATAACATTAGCATAATTAAAACTGTTTTAATTGTAATTTTTAAATAACCCTATAACGATTACAGTTGATACTATTAACTTCTATAATTAGGACATTCTTTTATGGACACCTTGTATTATGTTTTAAGTGTCAAGTTTTTAATAACTACTTGGAATGTTCCTGTGAGATATTGGAGATATGAAAATAAATTATTACACAATGATTTAGTTGCCAAAAGGTATTTGTACCCAGGTTGAGGCGCCAATAATTAAAAACCGGAAAGTTGTATTTTAATTTTAATTACAATATTCAACAGAATTACCGTATTTATTTTAATTTGAAAAGACTTATGAATTGAAGATATGCACATTCTTTCAGATACCTCACTGTATAGCCGATATAGTAGAATCAGTTTTGACAGAATGAGCATAGAAATAATTACATGATAATTGTATGATGTGATTTAATGAATTGAAGCTAGTTAACAATTTTATTTTTAAATATACACAAAATATGAAAATAATTCGTGACATAACAATACCATATGTGAAATCGTTCGATTTGTGTAGTACACGTTAATGTTATTTGTAGAATTTTTTCATATACATATATGCCACTTTAATTATCACAATAACTTCTAGTGTTTGTTGCGAAAAATGAGTATTCTTTGTCCATATGGTTAAACGTACGTAATATGGAAAGATTGTTACGAAATATAACGAAGGTTCGAATGACAGTACATAATTTAACGGATCGATCTACTTCTGAAATGTGTGTATGTGTAATCTTACAGTCTGTAATCTTCATAGTCCCCCGCGTCCGTCTGCTCTCCGGCTGTAAATCCGCGATGCGCAAGTATGGACAAATGCTCATCGGTTCGCCAAATCTGAGCTCCACCAAAACGTCCAGGTTTCCTAAATTTTTGCTTCGAATGTAAACGACTTTACTGAATACTATGGTGATGCGCGATGATACTTTTGAGTAGTGAATCAAATAATGGGAATGTTTAGAGATGGAAAGCCACAGCAATGTGTCTTGCCTCCGTCATTGAATTCGCTTCCATGTTGGCATCTATGATCATCCAATTACCATCTACTATTCTTCGGGAAGCGTAAATTCACGGCAAAAGCTAATGCCGTTTTCTTCCGATGCTTGATACGTCTTTCGCACAATAATGAAAGAAAACTTCTCAAGCTCAGGCAATTACACTGCAGTCCAGCCCGCCGATAATTCAAATGTCTAATAATAATTAATTTTTCTTTAAATTTACCAAAGAAAATTAACAAGTGATAAGTAAAACAAATTTAATTCAACATAAAATAAGTCCATTTTTCTACTTTATAAAATAGATTTAGATGTATTGCTGTTTCCATTAGTCCTCGTTTGAGGAAATACGATACGTCATACATTACAAATAGCAAATAATTGTAAGAAAAAAATAAAGTACATAATTAATTACAAATAATCTTTAAATAAATAAGTAAAATAGACAGGATATAGTATAAAATTATTAAAACACTACACACTTACTAGAGAAACACAAACGTACCTATAAGCTGAGGAGATTTTACTCATTGAAGCTGCAAGACTAGGAATCTGGCTCACCGTAGTAGTTCCAGGTAATACACGAAACAAACAAACAAAAGAGCAGAGAAAAACTGGGTAAAAAGTTTGAAGTTACGTAGTATATGATTTTACATGCAACACATTCAAACCTTTCGCAGAAAAGTTCATTTTAATTATCACGGGAGCGATTAAGAAAATCTTATACAGAGAAAAACGTGCCATTTAATACACTAATTCACGAAACTTTTGTAGTCATTATTGTTCTTAAACTCTGGATAAGGGCTGTTATATAAAATTATCCCGGTATTGTGAATACGTTCCTGGTAAAGATCAAAGGGATGCTTGTCCACTTGACCTTAGACTTTAGCGATTTATAGTCGCGTATTCATGAAATTCGCACATTCGCTTGACAAAAATTTATATTCCGCTATACAAACTTCATTATTTTATGAATAAATTCGCCTGCTAACGTTGTTATTTGCAAAGATTTGAAGAAAGGATTGCAACTCGTACTAGAAAGTATTATAATGACACGCTTTTGCAACTTAAATATTTCATTGCTCCTGGAGCATTTTCCCCAATTAGAGATGTCATGGCACATAACTGAATGAGAATACGCAAAGTTACACGAATTTTACGTCCTTTCAGCGTGTTGCATTTAGTGTTCTAAGAAGATAACAAGCCGAACTTCGTTTCACAGCAAGCAGATCTATATAGTCATTCCACTTTAATTTATCAGAGTAAGGAACTGAGCATAGAACTCCAATGGGATAAAAGGGAATAAGGGAACCTTGAAGCAGCATTGGGGTAGGTAATAACTGATATAATATCTCTACAGGAAACAAATTACAAGGATATAATTGGAAGGTCGCTAATAACCTTCGGGTTGATGCGACATAAAGCATGAATAAAAAATTAAAAAATATCTACAAGGAAAAGAAATACTCCAGCCTTATATAATATAATGCCTTCCATTTCTTTATCACATCGGTAACAGCTTGCTTACTTATGCGTACTTATTTAAGAGGGAAGCTCTACCTTCTTGCAATAGATTTAGGGATATACAATAAAACACATAATGTATACCTGTCACTCTTACTTGGACAATGCACCCCCAGGCTCTTTCCAGATCAGAGAGGAGGAACTTGCCAACTCAGAATGTGCAATAATATATCTGTTCACGTCCTGCCTCATATCATGCTACTAGAAAAAATATAAATGGATCATATTACATTGTGCCTACAGCTAAAGTATGTTAGAAACTCGTCATAAATGTCCCTGAGGAAAAGGTGAACGTAAGGAAGTTCCGAATGACTATAATTGTTAATATTAAGGCGAAAGCTCTTCAAGTGTGAATACATAATTGAAAATAAACTGTATTTTGAGGGTTCTTCCACTCTTCTTTAGAGAATAGTTTATTTATACTGATAGAGTCAGGAAGAAGCAATATGGATTAACGACGAAAAACTACGTATGGAAGAGGTTGCCCCACAATGTGTCAATCATCAGACCAGAGTGAAACTAATGTTGGTTTTTAACAGGTAGGTGACAGCGGAGGAGAATGTTGATCTTTGACAGATAGGTGATGACAGAATAGGAGTGTTTCAGTTGCACTTTGCGCTTAGTCTAAGCATTTTGTAACGTAGCAGCCGAGAAGTTCAGTAAGAAGAGAAGAAACTGATCATCGGCATATAGATATCAGTTCATTTTAAGCGAGCACGGTGATGGTGCTGAGCAATCATGTATATTGGAGCACGTTTATTAATGACTTGCCGCTGAACATAAAATTTAACTTAAGACTTTTTTCTCACGATTTCATTGTTTACAGGAGAATAAATAGTATAGAGGACGAAGTAAATTTGCAAAAAGATTTGAATACATTACATAGTCGGCCAAAAAGTAACAAAATGAAAATGAATGGGAATAAAAGTATATCAATATCGTTTAATAGATCGCGATCTGAAACTAGATTAAATGACAATATAGGTGGGGTAGAGGTACCGCAGAAAAACAAATGCAAGTATTTAGGAATTTATTTGAGTTCAAATATGGGGTGGGGGCTCATGAAAATCACATAACACGAAAAGAGTGGATATACCTTCTCTTTTTAACAGAATATTAAAGAAAGGGAGTGGAAAATCAACGAAATTCACGTACAAAATGCTACTGCGTCCCACTATGGAGTATGGCGCATGCTTCTGGAAGCCATATAGGAAAACCCACTTGGAGAAAGTCCACAGAAGAGCAGAAAAATTTGTAGTACGGGGACCAGGTAGGCCGAGGGCGCGAAAATGTGAATTCTTTGGGTTGGAAATCGTTAGAGAGAAGGAGGAAAAATGACAGACTTTGTGCCCTTTTCAAATCCTACTTTGGTGGTAAAGAGGAGAAATACGCGAGAAATTAAAGAAGCCAACGTATATAAATTTAAAATTAGAACAAGACCGCAGAAAACAGACAGCTAAATATTTGTTTTTAAATAGAACCATAGAAGACTGTAATACATTACCTGCAGCGTCGTTCGAGGTAAAACCGCATAGTGTTAGGTCATTTCGGGAGAAGATTAAAAGACTGACATAAATTCGGGGGTGGAAATGAATCCTAAAGTATTAATTTTCACTTTTTTAATTTTGAGGTAATTGCATTTGCACAATTAAGTAAAGTAATAGAAATAGTAATTGTTAGAGCATAAGTTATCTATAGTCAGTAGTTTTTAGTACTTAATGTATTTTGTTTTCCACTGTTGTAACTGCCACCGGACGTATGTCTCATTGTAGTTTAATAAATACATACGTAATTGCAATTGGCCGACTTCAAGAGATTTGAACCGGAGAAGAAGATATGGCAACTGACGGATGGTCAGATGGAGTAAGTAATAAGTGAAAAGTTCGTTCAAAATCTTCTCATTATACCGCGAGAAAAATATTTCAGGACTAAAATAATTTAAATCGTACATAGAAATAATTCAGCTTAGTAAAAGCATGGGGTGTAAAATCTCGACCGGACCGGGAATAGGACCCGGGCCCTCTGCTTACCGGATGGGCACATACCTATCTGAATTATCCCCATACCAGTGTGAGTTTTCCCCAACCATATTATAGAAATTCAGGCTTGCCACCCTTATTTTCTACTTCAGATTCATAGCTGTCGTACCTGAGATTCATTGAAAGCATTTCCTCAGCTCTTTAATGCTTATTAATGTTAAAACTCCTTCCGCACCGACTGTAGAAAACTTCCATTTACTAAGCATTAGTTTGAGCATTTAAGAAATATGTAACAAAAAAATTAAATATTCTTGCTACTCCACTGTAAGGCCTGAAATCTGTTGTTCTCAACTCTAATACGGACTCACTTTTAAAGTTTCTAACAATGAAGGCTGTAAGTTAAACTTTCTGGATTAAACTGAGGAACAAAGTCGTCTGCGTTTGCAAATAAGGAATCAACATGAAATACAAACTTCATGTCCAAGCACTATCGAATTATTCCATCCATACATTACTACAAGCAGCGATCAAAATAATGGAATGAACCTTAAGGCTGTGAGTACGTTAAAAAACTGCCGAAGTATTTCATTTGAGCACTGGTGGTCCGTTAAAGTCGTCCTTGATCCTTTAACAACCAAGTGGCCAAATATTTCCCACAGGTTCACTGAATGCTGGTGGCCTCCAATCTCCCTTCTATTTCTCTACCTTTATCTTCCTTCCTTTCCTTGCTATGTCTGTCATTAATCCCAGCAACGTACAAAGTGCTCTCATAAAGCAACGTCCTCCCATACGACCGCTGCCCCTCCGATTGACACTTCTAGATAACTGCCAACTCCATCACTCTCGCCCACCACTTCCTGCCTGCCACAAATAAAAGTTCGGACGTGTTTCATTCTAGGAAATGTGCCGAGAAATTTACTGCAAAAAAGTAAATAAATTTGAGTTCGGAGATGGCGCTCAAGTTAAGCACTCTTGAAATAATTGGTTTATTTCCATGTTAACTAAAATTCGACGCAGTAAATGTAACGTTACAAATTTAAAATCAAATTTCATGGAAAATTGCGAAATCGTGTTTTAAGGGTGAAATTTGTGCAATAATTGTTCAATAATATATATAACAATAAAAAGTGGCATAATTTTCCAATTAAAGAGTGTGCAATAATTTGTAAATTATTGTAATGTTGAATTTGTCTTTATTAATATTTTAGTAATCTTGAATTTGATTTGGTATTATGTAGCATTATGCTCACCATTCCTTTACTGTAAAGTAAACTTACTACCATTTATAAGATGGATAGAAGCAGTTAAGTATTGATGTCCTCATAACTGTGTTTACTAACCTAATAAGCTCTTGGACTAATTGTGGAAGTTTAAGAAATTCCTATGCTATTATGTTACTATCTCTGAGTGCCTGGTGTCACCGGGCAATGTATTTATGTTAGAGTTAAAAAGAAATAAATTCGACACTTATCGGTTGCCATTTCATATACTATATAATTAATTTTTTCTCTCTCTTCGCAAACCAATACAGCTTAAAACGTGACCTAACAGGCATATGAATATCACTTTACTTCTCATCGATACCAAAACTATGGAATTGGCATTATTGTGAACTATTTAGAAAACCATAAACCCCTTCATGACCCGTCATTAATTTGAACGGTGTCCTCCCAGTTTCAGGTCGTTTAAAATGAGAACAAATTAGAGGGTAGCGCGTAACCGCTTTTACAAGCGGAATTAATTAGTTTAAACTTTGATTTATTGTATTTAACATTTTAATAAAATATTTAGTATATATGTATCATAACATGATAAGTTACAGCCCCAGCCGATTGTCAATATGCGCGGCATTACAGACGACAGACCCAATTGTTGTGCTCGGGACGTCAATAGCTGACGCAAGTAGCGCGGTAAAGCTAGGCTGTGCATTCTGTTTCCGCGTGTTAGGGAGCTGCAAATGGCCAACTGTGCGCGGGAAATTACAGACCTATGATTGGCGGATAGGTCATGTGGCCGTGATTCTGCAGGCTGGCGCAGAACAGGAGAAAAACTGTATAGGAGTCGACGGCGCGAGGCGCTGGAAGTCGGATGTGTGGTGACCCACAAATTTCTTCGTGGCCACGTGTATGAAGTTTAGCAGCCACTTGTGTGAGTTTAAGCGGATAAAGGCTAGTAAATAGACCGCGAGTAAGTGGTGCTAGATCTAGAACATAATTGCGATTAGTAGCGAGTAGTAGTTGTTGGTGTAATTGAGGTAAAGTCGAGTAATAGAAAGGTTGATTGAGTGACCACGCCCTGTTTTAGTTTGCCTATGATTTACATTAAACTCTTGTGTTAAACTTGTTATGTTTTTCAGTGTAAAATCTATCTAGCGCCCTATATTATTCCTTGTCCAAGGACTAAATCTAATATCGACGTACAGATGAGCGGAGGGAGGAAATGAATTCCTTTTACAACATATTACGAACTATTACAAGAAAAATGATACTAAACAATCTATAATTTACTGATTTGAGTATTGCATACAAACTACGCATAATTCAGTGCTAACGCTAGTTGCGTGTGCATCACTGGAATCAGACGCTTGTTTTTCTGTGATTTAGTCACTCACTGGTTCAAAGGGCTAGTTCCACGCACATCACACTGGACCGGAACAGAGTGAATGAAAAGAGCTACCGAGTCAGACCTCACTCCTCCACGGAGACAAATAGTTCTCTGAATCAGTTCGCAATCAGATTACCCACGTCTAGAGGAGACACATTTCCTTATCCTCAAGAGATACTTCCCGGATCGTGAAGTTTTGAATACGTGATTTAATTCAAATTTCGTATGCGGAACATGTAAGCATACGTGCAGTCTGTTCGGAAAATTGTTGTAAACATCTTAACACTACTCATCGCATTAAACAGCTTTCATTGACTGAACCAAACAATTAAAAGTTACACAAGAGTTTCACTTCTAACTTGTTTTCTAACAACTTGGTTTAGAATTTCCTATGTAGATCAATGTCCGTACTTCGTAGTCAAGAGCACAGTGACTTTCCGTACGTGCCGTATATTAGAAACTTAAGGTGGTTTTTTGAATCAATTAAACATATTAGCATATTACAACTTTTATATCATATTTGTGTGATAGATATTGTAAATACCGCACTACTACTGAGATAATACTATCCTGTAATGAGTGTTTGTGTCAATCACCATTTTATTTCGTCACTGGAGGAAGTATTCCCCATATTGGAGAATCTCAGTACAAGTAAACAACCAGGCGCCAAAGAGGCGAGACATCGGGTTTCAGAACGTGACAGATCGACCGTTTTGCGACTTAAAAATCGGGTACGAGTCCTGTTTATTGACCCCGGGAATTTTGGAAGGCGCGTCCCTTTCCAGAAATTAGGAAGAGAAACCTTCGGGCCAAGCTGGAGTTTAATTGAAGGCTGAGGATCATGTGATCCGCCATGAATCCTATGGTGGGGTGAATGAACGAGATATCCTGCGAGGATTGATGGGAGAAATTTAGTCAATTGGGCGTGGAGAGTTGAAGGAGGTGCGTGGTGTTTGATCTACGGTACGGCAGTCGGACAAGAACATAGGAAGGAGATAAAAATTAGTGCAGTCAGGAACGAGCTTTGATGTAATCAGGCGGAGATAAAACGAGGAATATTGCTGGCGTAATTGAATGAAGGATATCCCTACAACGAGGCTAACTGATGACAGGTGGAGTTCTGACCTAGTAAATTTCCAGAGCCCAGGAACGAGCTCCAGAGGCGATAAGAATTCGTCGAAGCGGACCTCAACATATCGACTTGGGCAAAGGACGAAACTGTTTGCAACCCACAATAAATCTCAGCTGTGTTAGTGCCAATATCGAAAAATGCGTGATGACAATTTTGTTGCTGCACGATAAGCCCACAAAAAATAACCCTTAATTAGATAATCTTACTAAATTCAATTGAGCTAGCCCTCGTAAATTTTTTAACTACACCCTAAGTTTAGTAATTATTGTTTTTTAATCGAACGCGATAATTTATTTTGATTTAAATTGAAATCCAATTCCTCAGTTCATTATATATAGGTTATTCGTCAAATAAAAAATTGATATCCAATTACTGTATATGTTCTAAACACAATTATAATAAAACCTTATCTAAAATAATCCAGTCTGATGATAATACTTGAAGGAACAGAGACTGTACTTACACATCTAGCCGCAGCCTGGAGTAACTCTGCAGTTCTGGCGCAATGACTGGATTTAGTATCCTGGTAAACCTGATACGAGTTTCTGGGGCGAAGTAAAACAGACATTCTCTGGTGTTTACAGTAAGCCATTGAAGAAACAGTCGTGCTGGAGAGGGTAACAAAATCAAGATGAGGTGCGAAGCATAACAGTTCGTCGCGCTGAATGACAAACAAAAACTTCTCGGATTCTAATCTGGCTAAGACTTGTATTTTGACTACAATGGGACGAATAAATTATTAAAATGAATATTCCAATAAGGACGAAAAAGCAAATTACGTCAAAAAATCTTAGCTTTCTAGTTAAATGTAAACGAATTTTGACCTATAAGAGTAACTGCTCAGTACATTTACTTCAAATACAAACGTATTTGACTTGATGCGACACAATTAATATTAAAAAAGAATCTGAATTGTGAATTTTAATTTGTGTTATACCTAATAATTAATTATAAAGTATATTGCTCAATTTAGTTTATGTAAGAAAATTGGCAGTGTTAATAATTGGGGCTGAACTACCTGTGGTGTGGCATAATAACTAAAAAACTTTTAACAATATTTAAATTTTATCTTCGGACGTCGACAAACAGACAATATCCTACAATCAGGAACAGATCCAACCGAAATACTCCAATTATCCTCTTACGTGGATTTTCATTCAGTTTAAAACGTATCACCTCATAACTATCCCGAAATTTCCGATCTTAGTACAAGTGAATTAAACATAAATCGGGTGATACGGTGAACACAAATATTAAAAAATGTTTAGAGCTTTCCTTCAAGAACAAATAATTTTCAATGACAGGTTAAATTATCAGGAGAATCAAGGATTAGGCACGGAGAGTTATTACTAGATAAAAGGAAAGAACTCATAGATACATATAAGAAGATATTTGAAGATAGTCGGCCAACTGCCATCTAATCTGGGACAAGTACCAACACATCCACCTAAGTGATGCAGATTTTCTCTGCTGTTCCTCAAAATTTTAAGGCAATTGCGGCCGTAGTTAATCATTGACTAACTAAACAAGTTAACATAAAATAGTACTTTACTTCGTATCCAACATCACTCATGATAACTCGATATAGGCACCAATCCTGGAGAAAGAGTTCAATATGAGGATTAATAGAGGGAAAACCAAGGCAATGGAGTGTAGTATGGGAACAGAGGAATAACAAAGGTGTTAGATTGGAAGGGATATTTTGACGGAAGTTATGGAATTCTGATAATTGGGAAGCATAATAGCTAGGGATTGTAGAAGTATAGTAGACATAAAGAGTAGGATAGCACAGGCAAGGAAGGCTTTCGCGAAAAAGAGGGACTTTTTACGGGTAATATAAGTGTGAATATTAGGAAATCGTTGCTAAAAATGTTTATATGGAGCGTGGCGTTATATGGGTGCGAAACGTGGACAATAGAATTTGGGGAAAGGAAAAGAATAGAAGCCTTTGAAATGTAGTGCTATAGGCGAATGCTGAAAATCAGATGTGTGGATAGAACTACAAACGAGGAAGTTCTAAATAGAATAGGGGGAAAGCAAACAATATGGAGGACGTTGACTAAGAGAAGGGATAGATGAATAGGCCACGTTTTAAGACACGAGGGTCTTGTAAAATTAGTATTAGAGGGAAGTGTGTGTGGTAATAGCAGAAGAGAGAGGCCAAGGATGTAATACGGTAAGCAGATTAGGGAAGATTTGGGTAGTGCTATTATAAGGAATTGAAAATACTTGCGCAAGATAGGTTAGCATGGAGGGTTGCATCAAACCAGTCTTAGGAGTGAATACCACAACAACACAGGCACCAATCAAAGCGGAGCTAAACCATTGAAAAAGAATGAAATGTTACAGACCATCAACAATTTAAAACTGTACTAATATTTACTTTCACTATTCCAGACCTCTAACATCACACACCTGAATCCAAAAATTTCTCGAAGAATTAATATGAGCTATACTTCTTTTCAAATGGGAGCATATTTGACTTTGAAGCTATCCCTTGTACCGTTGAATGAGATTAATGCTGCGGTATGATAATAATTTATTCTCATTCATTATTGATTTGTCACTAGTGTTAACGAATATCTGTTTCTCTGGTCTCATTCGCTGAAGCGCGAACCGCTACCATCAGAAATCCATTACACGTCGTTCCCAAGAAAGCTTACACGTCCCACTATCTGCTCTCCTATAACAGCTTCTCTTTGTCTGTCTTTACTCCATCGCAATTACTTTGTGACTGTCCAGTTTGATTCATTGATAAATATTTTCGTGCCTTTCCCTGCCATTCTGGTGCTCAAGTTTTAAGCATCATTGAAAAAAAAGAACAATTTTGGTTTTTAAATAATTTGGATCAAATTTATGCGTGACTTTTTCGTTTAATGATTCTGCAATCTGATAGTTATTATGGCCATATTAAACTTTCCATTAAATCTGACAAACTATCTTCCCTAAGAAGTATTTGTATCAATCGTAACAAATCCATGTCAATGTGTAATTTTGTATTATGATCAAACTCAGTCTGAAGTTTTCATGCCTCATCTACGATAGAAATAAGACTTTATCGAAACAATAATCACTCAGCTAGAAAAGGATGTTACTATGGAATATAGAAAAGTCGTATGTTTGTATTTACTAAGTTATTCATTACTTCATTTCAAGTGCACCTACTTACTTCAAGTAATTATTTAAATTTTATTACAAACTAATATTCGTTATAACTAGATTCCTATATTTTATATTAATTGTTGGCAATGTACAGGGTAAATAATCAACGATTTTAGTAATTAAGGATGATTCTCCTTTTTGTGAGTAATTACAAAAAATTGAAAATAAAAACAGTTCTTACTCAATTTCTATAGTTTAGATTAAAATTTGGTAGAGTATACTGTAGATAATCAGCAATTTTAGTAATTCAGAATGCTTCTTCTTTCTGAGATCACTAGTGATATGTTCGCTGTTCCATAGAGCAATGGTTTCATCTATAAGGCATTTTTCTCGTTTAATTTAAATTTCACTTTATTTATAATTTTTAATTTTAAATAACGTTCAATGTAACTTCACCACCTTAGATGGGTGACTGTTAGAAGCGTCGCAAGGAAAAAGTAAGGAATTTTCAGAATAAGGTTCCAGATAAGATTAGTCCGCAGGTAGGTAAATTCCAGTGCACCAACAGAGCTGGAAAAAATGTCCACTAATCAACCAGGAAATCGGTAAAAGATTTGGTTGGTAATTATTGTACCAATTTCACCAATCAGGTGAACTGTACGGAAGAGGGAGAGAAGCCAGGAAGCACTATGTTTGGAATAGACGAAGAGTGTTTGGTCTTGGAAGGAGGGCGATGAGGGACGGTGGAGATTGGTGAACATGTGGTTGGATGAACCCGAGATTTTCGATTTCAGTGCAGAGATTCTTTACTGGGAAGCAGTTGTGGGTTTTAAGTCCTTGAGCTTTGCGATGCTAATGTTTTAGGCTTAAATTCTTGGGAATTTCAAGTTTCTATACCGAAACATGGGTTACTTGAGATCGACTCTGTTTCTGGAGAAATATATTGTTTTTCTACATATTTTACTTTCTTTGAATAAATTGAGGATTTTTAAGTTTTTATACAAATTCTTTAATATATTCTTAAATAAATACATCTGAGACTGTCGGAAAGAGAAACAGTTTCTCTTAATTCTCAGAATATTTGTGTATATTTGTCTATACTAATGAAAGTAAATCGTATTACATATCAATTCCGTTAATTTGCTATAAAATTGTTTTAATGTCTACCCTACATATAGCTTCATTTAATTTTTGTATTACTTTATTTTTAGTTTAAACATTTTCCCAATTCAGGATGGATCTTTAAGGAAATAATCTTACGATATTATAAAATGATCTTTCTGAAAATAACATGAAAATAACAAATAGAATTGATTACGGATGATTTTCCTCACCAAACGGCGTGTGATGAGAAACGGCTGAAGGTAGGCTTCCACATGTCGCGTCTTTGATTGGCTGTGAAGGCCCATATTTGTTTGCAGCAGGAACTTGAGATGGTGGTTTGCTTGTGGCGGACTTTGAGTAATGCAAGGAGACGGCCGCGTGTATAATGCATACAGCCACTGGGAACTTTCCGCGGCTTACAGTTGGATTACACAAAGGAACACTTCTCTGCTGTGGCTTTCAATGCCGTAATTGTAAGGAAATTTTCGTCGGCTGTGTTCTAGAGTGTTTTCTCAAACCGAAAACTTTTCCTTTTCCGAAAGTTAGCAGAGAAAAATGTTCAGTAATCGTTGCACTTCTTTTCCTTCATTAAAACTAACATATAAATTACTTACTTAGTAAGAGGTTATCCACAACCAGACGTCACGTGTATGAAGCTTTTACATATAATAATTTTTCTTCTATTAAACTGACACAACAAAGAAACATTTTTCTCATCACACTTAAATTCAACATCGTTTTATTAAATTTAGAAGTAAATTTGAAATCAACTATTTAAAAATTTTACAATACCTGAAGAGGTGTAAAGCTTGTTGTATATTTAATTCGATGAAATTGCTTTATAATTATTGGTCACGCATAATATTATTAATATAATAATTTTTTCTTTGCATATGTGGTCCAAAGCCAATTTGCAGTTTTGTCAATCAGAAAATTGTGGATCGGTGACAACACGTAAAGGTTCCTTGGTTAGACAGCACTGACCGAATTACAGTAGCCTATATGATGAACAAAACTCACCTGTTGCCGTTGTTATTGATAATCTAAAAGTTTGCTTAAGAGACAATTGATACAGTCGATAAACCGAGAAACGTTCATTAATATTTATATATGATAATGAAAAGTATGGCATACATTGTAAATGACAAATAAGGTGTTATTATTTAACTATAAAAAATTATTATTGATTTAAAAAAATTATTTATATAAAAAACAATAATACCTTTAGTGGATTCAGCGCACTATTTATAGTTCTATATATTTGTTAAGAGGGACGATTGTTTAAATTTCAAGGGGTTTCTCAAGGTTAATTATTAGGGTAACATCGTGAAGCAGAGATTTCACGTTCGTGACGAACCTGTTTCATCTTCTCAGTAATTCCAAAGTTCTGCTTTGTAGTGTTTTCCTCCCTCACTTCAACGGCCTCGTTTGTCGAGTTGTTGATTTACCCTCGGTCGACGGAAAGAGGCTCTGGAGCTGGTACTGACAGTGATTGAGGAAAACATTTTTCCTCCTTCTTCACTCCACCACACAGTTCAAGCAATTCCAAAAGTTCTGGTCTTCCTTGCTCGATTTTCCTTCTACCTTAAGAGCAGTAATGCTCACTTCCCTTTCAACTCTCGATCAACACTGACATTATCTTCCCTCCACTCCCTCGGCTTCCTGTTCCCTTCCACTTTCGAGCAACACTGACTGCCTCTCTGCTTCCTCGCCCTTTCATCGTCTTGTTCCACTCTGCTCATTTTTAGTGTTCTCGACTCCAGTAAACTCTTAATTTCCCCTCCTCCAAGGGAAGCGCTATCACACGTGACGTGGGTTTCGCCCATCTTTATTCATCATTCGTCAAGCGCTGGAATTTTTCTACTGACGAAGGGAATAGGAAGGGCGACCAGGGTGTATATCATCTTCAACGTCTTCTCGATCATCTTTGACACACCTAAACAACTCAAAAACTCGCATACGCGATAAAAAGTCTCTCTTATACCCCCTTTTAAGAAAAGAGGTTTCATTTCAAATTTCACAATTAATCATTTTCTGGGGCGAAATAAAACAACAGCATCTATACAAAAGAAGACCACGGCCATACTAATTTGTTTATAAACACGCTCAAAACAGAAGGTTCACACTACATAGCTGGCGGTCATTTGCGTCTGGGATATGCGTACTTCTCCTGTAACACCTCGTGTGTTAAAAAAAGTGTCAAATGTTTCGAGAAGTGGAAGTAAGAAAAAAGTTCAATATACATCGTTCCGGGAATTTATTCTATCTGAGATCTGTACACTTTTCCACAGTTGCTGAAGGCGTTTGGTTATAAATATGTCTTAAGGACCAGGCTATTAAGCACCCCACAAGGTGAACAATTGAAGATCTTGGTCAGTCCAAACACCTAAGACGAAGGAGCTAGTCAACATTTATTTGGCCAGAGACCTAGAATCAGTATGCAGCGATTGGCAGGCGCAGAAGTCGTGAGTCATCCTCTTTTTCTGTGTGATACACCATGAATAATAGCTGAATCCGAACCATCTTCTGTACCTTAAAGGACAAAACTATCTTAACTGATCATATCCATCATATTGTAAATCTAAATTATGTCAAAAATATTTTTATGGCCAAGCCTAACTCTATGCCTTTGAATTCATTTATAAATATATAAAAATTACATTAACTAAGATAGTCTCAACCCGAAAAATCTTATAAGAACTATTACGAATAATTTATTCACTGCTTTGGCACTTTCATAGTTAATATAACACCTTTAATTTTTAACTGTAACTCTTACTTTTTTGGTACATCAAAGTACATAGGAGTCTCTACCAATGCCTTCCAATATGAATGATGTTTTATAATATTAATAACTCTTTTAAATCAAGAATTATTAAGTTGTCAAAACAAAAACGACTGTCAATACAAGATTAAAGAAAATAATTGTCATTTTAAGCTATCAATTTGTCATAATTTTTAAACAGGTACTATTGACTTATAGTAACTCCTTTTTTACTTTTATAAACGAAAATAGAGTTGTCGTGAGCTTAAATGTATATTAAATGTTAGAAAATGTGCTTTTGCTAATATTTTGTTTAAAAGGTATGTTTCGTCTCATATTCAAAATCTGTAATATAGTTCATTTTACTGGATCATATTTCCTTGTTGCGGATAAAGTTCATAGTGCTAGAAGAATCACTGATCCTCTAAGCAGTTAGAAATTGTATAATCATAAACCTGAAGCCTAGAAAGCGCAGGATAAAGCATTTTACTTTCGAAGTTCTCTAATATAGCAGCAAGTGTTCTACAAACGTAATATCAAGCTGTCAGAACGATATTTGATCTGTGATATTTACATTCTCTGCTTTTTACTAAAACGTGCCACACTATGTTCAACATTAAAATCACTATTCACTGGATTTTACATTCTTCACAGCAATAGTTCCTATGTTACTATTCTAATTATAATCATCTTAATAATGTTTATCAGTACGAAGAAAAATCAGAATTTTCATATTTTAAAAGTTGTAAGGTGAAACTTTGATACCAGGGTTTGGGCAAATAAACATTAAAATACGTTTGGTTTGTATGTATTTATTAAACTACAATGGAACATACGTCCGGTGGCAGTTATAACAACGAAAAATACATTAAGTACTAAAAATTACTGACTATAGATAACTTATACTCTTAGAATTACTATTTCTATTATTTCGCTTCATTGAGTAATTCAATTCCCTCAAAATTATAAAAATTAATACTTTAGGATTTATTTCTGTCCCCAAATTTTCCACAGCATATAATCTGAAATACGACAAATTATGAGGATGACTAGTTTTACTGTTGTTATTAAATCTACTTACAATGTATATCGACTAAGAAGTTGATACGTAAATTATTCCTTCACTGAGTCTTAACTTTCCCGTGCTTTAAGGGACGAGGGGGCTGAAATATAAAATTCCTGTAAATGAATTGGTACTGAGCTGAAATTTTAACTGTATATACAACGCACATATGTAGCAATGTACAAAATTTTGTATTTGTAAACTTGTTTTTGCTGAGATATTTTGAAAATTATTTTCGAAATTTGGCAGTTTTGAAAATGTTTCTTGCGTTACGTACTTGAATATATTTTAGCTCTTTTTACATTTATATGTAGGGCTGACTGTTGGTATCAATTGTCAATATTATTTTTGAAATTGAATAAAACTGTGAGGAGAAAATAATTTTTTTACTAAGAGCTTCATACAATTCCTTAAAAATTCGCACTGTTTAGCATTCTGAAATGTTTTTTCACTCAAACTACTTGAATAATTAAAAATAATAATACTTTAGTTGAAATTTATTAGCATGTAGATTATGTACAACAAGAATGAGGACAAAATATTAATATTTGGGACGTACAGAACGCTTTTGGTCCCAGAAATCATGAAACTGAAAAAACACTTTTTCTGAAAAAGGTAATAATTTATTAAATTAGAGTCAAACATATTAATTAAAATTATCCTGCGGCACATGTTACATCTTCCTTATTTTTTAGCACCTTCATTTTTTCAGTTTACAGAATTTATAGGCATATTAATATAAAAAATTAGAAAATCGTTTTTATTTCGAATTTTGGCCGAAAAACGAAGCCTCGTGTCCCTTAACTAACGTCAATTTCCTTGCATCATTTGATTTTATTGTATTTATAAATTCTTTAGAAAGATAATATAATTCATAGTAATATAATTTATAGTAAAATAATTTATAGTAATTTTGGTAAGTCAAAAATTATAAAACTACATTGTTTATTAAATTACAATTAAATAATTACATACATCAACAGTTCATTGCAAATTTTTATTAATTGACCCGTGTTTCAAAAGAAACTTCAATAAAAACTCAAAATAACGCAATATTGAAGTAGACGTTTTGCTCAATAAAAGCGAATAACGTTCAATAGAAATGTTGTCTACAAAAGGAGGGAGAAGTTATAACTTTATTTCCCAATCTCTGGTATTCATAACCCGGCTACCTCCATTCAAAGGCTCGATATTGGTTATCTCCGTTTACAGCGAGAAACATAATATATATATATATATATATATATATATATCACTCACAATTATTTTTATGACTTCAATGAACACAGCAACAAAGTTAGTCATAAATTATTTTAATGAAATAAAAAATAGTATACATTAATATAAACTGCTGAACTTGTAGCTCCTATCTTAAAAACCTCTTCCAGGTGTTAATGAACATTTCTTTAGCTAATTTATTTTTAGACACGTAACTAGCTGAAGCACCCGGCGTTGCGCTTGTTCACCTAAATAGTAGAGCAGGAATGCAATTATAGATAACTTGAGGGTACACTGAAATCTATTTCTGTTGCCAAATCCATACCTATTTCGAATCGTAGATTGTCTAAATGGCGAAAACTGTCAAAATAGTAGTTTTTTACGCACTTTTTAGCATTCTGAATTTTTTTCACTCAAACTACTATAATAATTCAAAAAATAATAATTTAAATTTATTAGCATGTAGATTATGTACAAAAAATGAGGACAAAATATTAATATTTGGGACGTATAGAAGGTTTTTGGTCCCAGAAATAATGAAACTGGGAAAAACACTTTTTCTGAAAAAGGTAATTTATTAAATTAGAGTCAAACATATTAATTAAAATTATTCTGCGGCACATGTTACATCTTCCTTATTTTTTTAGCAGCTTCCTTTTTTCAGTTTACAGAATTTATAGGCATATTAATATAAAAAATTAGGAAATCACTTTTCTTTCATATTTTGGCCGAAAAATGTCATTAAGACCTATCTCCGGCTGTTTGAGAAGAAATGATACTATTACCAAAATTGTAGACAATCGAATTTCCATTCGATTAAATGTCCTCAGAGTTTTCCTAAAATCCTCAGTTTTCGCACTATAGGGGTCTAAAGTTGGAGGGGTTCCAAAATAGTTTTTATTGTGTTGTTACTCAGAGTGAGGGGGTTTGGTTAATCTTTGAAATAAAGATACGTTCTGATAGGTCTCGGTAAGACAAAGAGAATAAGCCCTCGCCTGTTTCTTCAAGTTTAGTATGGACTTTACTAGAGGCGGAAAACCACCGAACAAACATCTTTCAAAAGTGGAAAAACGGAAGTTTGTTGACATTTTCACTTTTTTCATATATATATTTGTATATTAGTATATTATTAAAGTTTATTTAATTTAATACTTTCCCTTGTGATGAATGATTCCATCAAATGCGTAAAATTTAGTTTTCTTTTACAAATCAGCAATTACTAAATATTAAAATTTACCTGACGCTGAAAATAAAACTAATTTACGTATACATCGTATCGACGATTCAAAGAAGTTTATACTTATTTCTCTGGTTCTCTGCTAACGGTTAAGTTAATACGACATGAAATATTCCTAATTAAAAATATATAGTATTATAAACCAAGAATATAAGCAACCCGTATCCACTTTAGGAGATCTCGATGCCTGTATGGTACACGAAAACTTTTAAGTAAAGTGTTCTTCAATTTTCCACATAACTCCAGTATCTTCAAAATTTATAAAGATCATGGACAGATTTGGACCCTGGGGACAGTTTGCCAATTTGGTCAAATTTGGACCAGTAGTTTGGACGCCTATAGCTGTGACACACATACTGATGCGTTGACGAAGGTTTTTAAAAATACGACAGTAATTATTTATATATGGACCTGATTAGCTGACAAATAAAGGAACGTTACTATTTGGTATGTTTTTTAATGTTATAGTTTTTTCGTATGAAAAAGGAAATTCAATATCGCGGCCTTTAAATAGAATTAGCAGAGTTAGGAACCGGAAAGTGGGTAAGCAACGTTATTTTCCGGCATTAGTTAATTATTTATAAAAAAATTTATTCGTTCCTAAAAAGTTTTCAAAACCGTCCTCATATTTTTTATTCTGGTTTAATTTTGTTACATTAACTTTCAAATCTGATTAAAGCCCTGGTTTAGTTCTGCAGTTTTTATGACAGAAACGTCATTATTTTTTCGGCTATAATATACATGGTCTGCTGAAAAAAAAGATACACTTTAATTAACATCCTTATTACATCACCTTTACAGTTTTCAACTCAAATTTAATATTTTTGACACGTAGCCGGACTCGTTTACATTTTTCTAAGGCAGTTTATCAGCATGTCCTAAGATGGTTACTTATATACCTTACACCCTTCTCCCCTTTATTTTGGTAGTTACATTATTAAGCCATACATATATTTTAATCTTCTTTTTTTATCAAAATTCCCTTAATTTTAATTAATTATAATAAATAAAATGACGGGCAAATAGTCCGCACATAACTTAATCACTACTTATTCATAAAAGCGACGTTTCGCCTCCATTTGGAGATCTCCTGAGGTGTACTACAAAATATAACATATTTTTAGACATGTAACTAGCAGAAGCACCCAGAGTTGCTCATGTTCAGTAGAGCAGGAAAGTAATTAAAAATAACTTTACTACAGTACTTGAGGGTGAATTAATTATAATATATACAACATGTGCCTGGGGATTCATATGAAATTCATATCTGATTAATTTGGCTGTTGTATTCATCAATTAAAATGACACCATGCAACTGTGTCATGAAATGATTTAAGCGCGACAGCTATGCGAAACAAGCCACTGAACGAGAAAGACAAAATACCAATTATGTTTCAGTGTTGTTCGCTCATTTACCATAGGCATGGGCATTTCGCGTGGCTTTCGTAAATTTGATTTTGGTAAACTTAGTAACGTAATTTATAATTATTTTGAATATCATGTTTACAAGGGCGTAAATTTTTAATTTGTTATGTTACAACTTAAAAGCTGCTGATATTTTATATTTATATAAATACTTTAAGATGCCCTATTTCTCAATGCATAAGGTAGCTTTTGCCTAATGTAAATATTTTGAAATATTTTTTAATAGAACTTATTTAGGAAACGTCTTACAAATGTCAGAAGCACAGGAATATTGAAATTTTAATTGTCATTTTTCACTAGAGTGAAATAAATTGTTAACTATTTCATTTGCCTGATGAAGAATTTTGACCAAAAATTCTTTTTTATAGATGCCTTTTTTTTGAAAACTATAAAGATTCAAGAGCAATACTTTATTTTAGAATGAACTTTGAACTTCAAATGAGTTTAAATTAGTAAAAAACTCTCGCATAATTAGATTAATTAGGAGAAAATTAAATTTCTTAAATATACTACTTATTATTAGAGTATTATAATTATTTACATATAAATAAGTTTTTTTCAACTACTCCGACGATTCGGTTGAAAAATTTTAATTTATTTTTAAAAATATTGGATGTCGTTAACTTATGATGGACATTGATTATTTTTTTACCTGAATATTTTCAACAACCTGTACAAAATGTCGTAGGGATTGGAGTTAAAAGTCTGGCCCATTCCGTAATTTGCATACTGTATATTTTGTACTAAAACTTTAGTGATGCATTATATTTTTAAAATATTTGTGTACTGTTAATCTGACTAATTTTCTAGTATTTGCTTCATAGCCCCTGGTATTTTGAGAATAATTCAGTTCTTAAAATAAACAACTTCACATGCATCAGTGGCAACAGAAGACTTCAGTGTGGCATGGTTAACCATAGGTTTTAAATATTTAAAAAAAAATTCAAATTTTGCATTCCATTTAGTACAAGTTAGTTTTATTAAGGAAGCGAGTAATAAAATCACATTTAATTCAGAAATTGATAATTTATGTGTGACTAATTTAATTCAAAGAAAACTGTATTTATAAGTTACAAGTAAATTTCCGTGGAAAACATTTCTATAAAACTGGATCGCATAATATTAATTTGTCCGTTTGTTCACCAACAGTAAAGGTATTCAGCCATAAGGCCTTCCCGGAATTATGGGGAATAGATTCTCAGAATCACCTCCGACATCGGAAGCTTTACAGGAAATGTAAGATGTTCAGATAAATAAAAAAACATATTTTCAATGTAATGGTCAGTAAATGAAGACATAACCTAGTTATGAATTTAAAATTATTTACGACGTTTAATTTCAAACGACAACTCTTACCTATGACTATTTCCATGCGTAGTAGCCAGAAATATTTGAGGTTGAAATCAATAATAACATCATTCAAGTAAACTTACACGAACCGTGTTACAGAATTGAAATGCTACATGAATGTTTCAGTCAAGTAATAAACTTCACGAGTTCAACTAATTATTTCTTATAAAAAATTTTGAGTAGCTTATTTCGTTTAGAAATTTTAGAGATGGAGCGAATACTGTAAAATAAATTAAGTTTTGTTCAATGCGGTTTAGACAAATGAGTAACTGGGCCTACATTAATTAGCAGGTTTAACTCTGCTGCGTGTTGGTTTCTTTCTTAAACCTACAAGGAGAACAATGAAGGGTAATTCTAGAAAAATTGCAGCGAGTTGATTGCTTTTATAATAAATCAAACCTTACAAGGAGAAAATTAAAGGGTATTAATAAACAAAAGGAAAAAAAGGAAAATATGGCTAACCGGTCAAAAATCAGTTTCTTATAATCATGTTAATCCCAGGAATTTTTTCAATCTTTCCTGCAGGTTCGGCTGTCGTTTGTCTGCCGCATCACCACTAGAGCAGTGATGAACGTATCTCTTTTTTTTGTTATCAGGCTACATGAGGCTAATCCTGAAACAGGGTGACTTTCCTTTAATAGTATCGGAAGAGAATTGACAAGGGGGATGTGGAAGGAAGAGAATGGTAGGCAAGGGTTGACTAGGGCTGTCGGGCTATAGTAAAAGGATCCTACCCGGTGGAAACCCAAGAAAACCTGCTTCAGGTAGGTCAATTTATTGGATACTATTCTTACGACCTTCTCAATGACGGGTGATGGCTTGCTGTGGGGTCGTATCATTCCCTTCTCCGACTCTCTAACTGATTAAGAAGGCAGTTGGCCGACTGATCCAGAGGGATAAGCGGACAACTCTTACCGTATACCCAAGATATTTGATCCCAGACATACACTTCCTAAAATAGGTGATGGTGCCTCGGCATATAAGAACTTTGAAAAAACCAAGGAGAGTACGAGGCATTCCCAACGGAGTTAGGTGAGCCCCAAAGCCAATCTGGAAAAAATACTGCTCAAGAACCCCCCCCCAGAGGCATTCTCTGTGATCGTATCTCATTTTTTTGGGTTGGGCTACAGGAAGGTGATCCTAAAACAGGCAACTCCCCTTTAATAGCATAGGAAGGGAAATGAAAAGAGAATGCGGAAAGTAGAGCAAGTTAGCCAAGGGTTGACTAGGGCCCCGGATCCTATCCGGTGTTTCAGCTCAAGATATGCAGGGAAAACCCTAGGAATCCTGTATCTGGTACGTCGGGCTAATGGGTACAATTCTCACGCCCTTACGAATGACGAGAGACGAGTTTGCTGTGGGGTCGTAGCATTCTCTTCTCTATGTCTCCACCAGTTTTAGGAGGCAGTTGGCCGACCGATCCAATGGGATCAGGGGACAACTCTTGTCTTATGCTCGAGGTGCATATACCTCCCAAAATAGGTGAAGGTGTCTCGGCATGTGAGAACTTCGAAAAAAAACCAGAGAGAATACGAGGCATTCCCGACATAATCAGGAGAGACCCACAGTCAGTCTGGGAAGCAATGCCTGTGAAAGAAACTCCCACAGGCATTGCTGTATATGCATCGTATCTCAGATCTACAGGACGATGATTATTGGTCTTCACAGCAAAAAGATTGTGAGAAGTCTCGATTAACAAATCATTTTTATACACCTCAGTGAAGCACGAAATGCTATTGGACCAGTCAATTACATTTCGGTTCATATATATATGCTACAGAAATTATGTATATATATGCTACAGAAAATATTTGTATATAATTTCTGTAGCATTTAGTATCTGTGGATCAGGAAAAGCTGTCTGGTTCCTGCTTATTTTCGTAGATATACTACGTCAAGCACGTTACAACTAAGCTGTCAATCTTTACCATTATTTTTTTACATTAATTTAAAATAAAATACATTTGAAATAATAATAAAAATCGCACTCCAATACAAAACTACAATCAAAAAACTGCAGAACGGAATTAATGCATATAACAGACTGGAATAAGAGTTTTAATAAATAGCTGTGTAGTTTCCATTAAATTGTCTCTTACAAGATAGCATCTTTTTTATGTTTATTAAATCATTATGTGTCAGATAAATCGTCCTATTCTTGTTCAAGCGCTACATGATTAATTTGAAAATGTATTGTTTCTCTCAAGTTCAATTTTTAATATCCTGGGTAAAACCCTCAATGTTTTAAGCGTGTTTGCACAATTAAATTCATCTTTTGTTTTGATTTCTTTCATGAGTCTATTGACGGTTACCATTAAAAAATTCTTTTGTATAGTTTGGCATCTTCTATGGTACCTAATTTAATATCTTTATTTTTATGAAATTGATAATATTTTAAGTTAAAATTTTTTGCTATTTCCTCCATAATATTGTATTCTCTAGGTAACTTAGGTTATATATTTTGTCCATTTATTCTTCTGAAAATCTTTTTTAAATATTATAAATTTATTGTTTATTAGCTTCTTTGAAAACTCAGTTTTCAACGGTATGTGTCACAATAAGCTTTATGACAGTTCATCAAAATTTCTGATAAATATAGCTACTATTCCAGACTCAAAACGAAGAGGCCAGAAGGCTCCAAGAAAACGTACGAAACATTTGTTACTTAAAATAAGTAGATTATATAAAATTCATCAATCCCGCTATCTTATCGGACGTTCGTATAGTTTTACGGGCTCTCGTCCAGCAGAAGAGAGAATTTTTTTATCAATGCTGTCAAATATTAGCGTTGAGTCATTCGAGTCTCCAGAAGTAAATTCAGAATTATTGGAAGAAGATGTTTAAGTTATTTCACTATTGTTGGCTTCCTATATTAATTTCAGTTTTCAAAAGTTTTAAGTCTTTAACAAAAGAAATAACAAAAGGGTTTTTAATTTAAGTTAGTCCCGCCCTTCCAGAGCGAAATTTGAAATTGTACAAATTAAATTCTCTTGAATGTCGTCAGCAAGTATTCAGTTATTGAATTGAATCGACTAACGGCATATAAGTAGATCAGTTGTACAAGACGACGGCAGATACCAGCACCGATTGAAGATACTCTGTATTGAAAATAATCTCAAGTATCTGTTGCTGAATATTACACGATTAAGTATATTATCACAACCATAGTCAGTCTCCGTATAAACTTATATTACATTTGGTAATACATCGTGGAGTTTGGGATGCCACCGTTATATATCTTGTATTTACTGAAATATTATTTACATATGGACTTAACTTCCGCATATATATATATATATATATATATATATATATACATATATATTAGTATATAATTAGTTCTGAGTAACACTCTTCGTGAAACGCTCATGAAATTAAATGTAAACATATTAACTTTTATTTTATTTCAGCTCTCAAATTTTACCTAGTTTATTTTTTGTTTCTGGGGAAATTTTATATCATGTGGGTCATGTTTAGAGAAGACCTATGGTTTGTTTAAATATTTGATAAATTATAATTAGTACAATTTGTTTTGGCCGCAACTCGGTGAATCGAGTAATTATCTCTATGTTTAATTATACCTTTAACTATTGATTCATATTAATAGTTAATTAATAATTACATTCTTTGTTTGTTTAAACAATAATTTTAAATTTAACTAATTTATTATAATTTCATCAACTGAATTATTTATTTTTTTTGCCATGATTAATTCTAATGAATCGAAACGGTTATTAATTTTTATGCCATGACCTTCTTCTTTGGTAAAAACAATTTGTTCAGTTTTGTCAGAAATTATTGAAAAACAATTTGTATTTGTATAAGTATTTCATAAATTGAGACTGGTTTCAAATATATGAGCACATGATTACATTGTTAATTTCATTCACCAATTGTGTTATTTTTGGAAATTTATGTATTGAAATGCACTAGAATCACTGACGGGACAAACGGTAACGTATATCTTTTGTCAGTAATATTGAACAGTCTTTGTTGTTGTAAGCAGAGGTCACTTGGTATAAATAAGTTCGGAAACCAAAACAGTAAAATCAAATCTTGTCAGTCAGTGATTTTATTTATAAGCTTCTAGGAAACAAAGCCATTGTATATTTAATAATTCAATTTTTGTTTGGTAAGATAATGACACAAAAATAAGTATAGTAGTACAATATTATTCACCTTGAAGGTAGGCAACCATAGTGTCTTTGTTGAACTGTGGAAGGCCGACCCTGCAGACCAATATCAAGTTCCTTTTTCAAACTTAATGTAAACCCAATTCCAAATACCACTTATTGGAAATCCTAACATAGTTATTAATTGTTTTAGCTGTTAAATCTGTTAAATTGTAGTAAATTCTATTGTTACTTCTAATTTAATATACTAATTTGGTCTTTTACATAGCACCATTTTCTTTGTAGTGTGTTTTCACCCACATCTATAAGAAAGACAATTACCCAGATTATAAGGAATTTTAAGCTTCTTTTATATTTGTGTATACATGTATACTTCGTACGAATCTTAATTAGTGAGTTAAGCTGCTTACTAAGCCAACGGAAGAGCAATAATGAATGCGATTGGTTAATTTAACATCCAATTAAGATAATACAGATAGCCAGACGAAAGTCGGGAATCAAGTACCATTACTGCCATTGGGTGAAATATTTTGGAAAGGAAGACTAACAGGTGAGCCCTGAAGATGAAAATATCTCTCTTGTAAATCAAGAGAAACTGGCACGTGCAATAAGCAGGAAGAGACAGGACGTGGAAAGTGTCAGAGTCAAATCGCTGAAGAAAATGAAAATAATAGGTCCCGATAGCTCCCCTTTTGATGTCCAAAGATTCCGGGATACTTTCGCCAGCCTGGACATATGACCTGCACAATGTGTTTGATAGACAAGATGGAACAGGAAATAAGTGTTTCTCCCAGTTTTTAACCCCTCCTGACAGACAAAGGCGGAACAAAATTAATAAAAGACGGAACTGAAAATATTTTTGATCACTCATTATTATTTGGAGCTGTTTATAGAATTTGGCTGCGTTCAGATTATCGAGTCCGTTACATTGCTGAATATTCGGCAATTATTTACTTCCGGCGACCGCAGCAGACCAAGAACGAGCTGAACCAACATCCCAAAGATCATACGAGTTGAGCTGTAATTTACAAAATCACGCTGCAAGTTGTTTGAGTTAAATTTAAAAATTGGATGCCTAGTTTTGTCTCTATTCCCACTATTTCCCTAGATAAAATTATTGCACTCTGTTGAGCTTTGCAAATAGCCGGCCCAAATAAAAATGACTTAATTATGTTTTTTGTAATTTAATTTGTTAAACTTGTAATTGTATAAAATGTTTTTCCTTTTTTATTAAAATTACAATTTTATTACAACTTTATTAATATTAATATTTACCATACCCCCACCACAACCTCTCTTCGGAATTTATGACAACCCTTGTCGTTATTAGAGAAATAAGTTAATTTGTGATTACAATTAGTGGTCGGAGTGGGATATGTATCTATAAAAAGTAAAAATAGTTCATGAAACTTGCCTTGCATTTAGACACTATGGCACTAACAAAACTAGTTAATAACTCCTTATTTTGGATTATTTATTTTTATTCACCTTGTTATTTTCTTTCTGCATAATAAATGAGCATAATTTTTCCTAACTTTTTGAAGCCATCTTTTCAGGTGGTCGTCAAAATTGAAATTTGCATTTAGCTCTTTGTTGTCAAAAACGTGCTCAATATTTTAGTATCACATTTTCTATGTAAGAATCTAGTTAACAGATGTTAATAGAATTCATGAAGCAATAATTTCTTAGTGAATCAATAATAATACGGAAGTGGTTTCCTGCTGAAGTACTTGACATTATTTCAAAAAATACTGACACATTAAGGCGCGGCATTTTTTTTGTAATATTAAAGAGTTATTACATTACGCAATTATTAAAATTTCATACTTACATTCCTTTCAATTGTTCTCGTAAAAGACTGATGCTTTATGATAATTTGGCCTTCTTTAAATATGTACTCCTTAATATTAAACTATCAACTAGTTCACCTCGACAGCATTTTGATATTAATATATAAAATAAATTTACAATCAAGTGTTGGGCATAGTTTTTATCCAATTAAACCGACGATTCTGCATCATGTTTGAGTCTTCTGCAGTTAATTTTTTTAAATACTAAGTTTCGGTTGAAACTGCTCCAAGTACGCGGTCCAGTTCAGATTTTTATATACATTTCTTCTAATATTTATTCACCAAAATTTAACATTTCACATGTTTGAGGAAGTCTCAAACAAGCTGAATAGTTATTTTTATTTGTCTGTTTCTTTTTTTGTATATATTTACAATAAAACTTGGTATTAATATATATATTTTTTATATGTTATAGTGGTATAATCTCTACATGGAAAAGCACGTTATTATGATATTCTGCATCCAGATGCCTTTACGAACGGCACCAGAAGTAATATTTGCACCACAAACTGCGGGCAGAGTTGCTGCAAGTCATCATTGAGTTTTCGGGTGAGCAACTTCGTGCGATTGTTTGCCTGCGCGTAATGATGCCATCTGACAGCCACACAAAACAAACACGTGTAACTGGGAGCATGTTTGCTTGTTTCTTGCACTCCAGCCGACGAGTCTGTAATTTACGTAAGACGTCACTTTGTTTTGTTCCTGGACTCACCCCTGAAGTAAGACAATAATATGTGTCCGTGACAGGCGACGGTGGATACATTTTAATTTTCTTATATCTTTTGGTACTGAAGTACGCGTACCCATAATGTTTATGTCATTATTTTAAAAAGTGTGATAATTCTAAGATTTTTTTAAATTTACGAACAATCTTGGATTACACATTTATAACTTTATAAATAATACGCAATCGCTTCAATTCTTTACGCTGTTTAAAATAATAACTGCCTCAATTGATTCGCGCGAATTTATTATTTGAATTTTTGTTTAATTAGGGACAAGATAGACTATTAAGTTTGCGAATTACAAGTCTAGAGTGGAATTGATATTAATTTCAAAATGAAGGTAACCTAGTCCACGGGTCTTAGTACAATGAAGACTTCCTTTGTGAATATCATTGGCATTTATTAAGTACAACTAGAAATAAATAACCATATGCATTCCAAAACATTGTAACTAAGTAACAAGTTAAAATATGGTGTATACATATGACCAATATTTTTTCGCATTCTTAAATTCATATATCCAAGCTTCTGTAAATTAGCACTGGATAGATAACAGGATGTGGCTGTCTGGGAATTGCGCCTTAATAAACAATAAAGACGTCTTGTTTCAAGATGACTTGTAAGGTAGCTTTCGGTTACAAAGATGCACTTGCATAAAATCGGCTTAAACTAGTAAAGTTAGGACTCCTCGTGAGTAGATTCTGAATCATGATTTGTTCTCATCTTACTTTATTTCATTGACAACGGAATGAAAGGGGGGGGGGTAACCACCGAAGCTTTTCAGAGCTCTTCCTTCTGGAAACATGGCAAGACTCTTGGGCTTTCTTCAGCTCATTAATCATCAAAATCCATCTTAGCGTCTTTGATTCCGTTCAGGTTTGGCCGGATAGATAAAATAACCTTACGTATCCTATTATCTATCCAGAATCCTCCTCTCTTCGGTCGCTGAAGAAAAAACGGCGACGGAAATATCCTGAGTCCACCTCCCTTTTCTGATAAACTCCTGTTCTTGGCTAGAAACTTGAATTCTAACATCGTCCTTATTTTGGTTTTATCAAGTTTCAACCAGGACAACGCGTTTTACGTGAGGCCGGATATTTTTGCATCGCTTGTATTGAAAGACATACACTATATATTAGACAAGGCATAATTAAATATTTGCATTAATTGTGTTTGTCTTTCACCGGCATTTTTCCAAAGCTTCCCAAAAGACAAGCAACGGGAATACCTAGATTCCAAAATCCCTACGGGAAGTGTCCTGCTGCCTTGGAAAGGACTGAAGAAAATTTTTTCTTTAAACTATAGCTTCCTCGAATCTAACTTCAATGTGTGATGGTCTCTGACGTGAACATGCCACTTGGTGAGCCTCAAGGTCTCTGGAGGATATACCAAGACCCTACGTAACCGAGAGACGACATTGGTCGGCCGCGCGCATTGCTTCTTTCTGTAGTTATGTTCTCTGAGTCGCCTCGCAGGGAGGAGTTGCACTTGCCATAAAATGGTCCGTCATGCTTGCCAGCCGATTTTAGCAAGGAATAATGAGCTCCCACGCTAGGTCTAAACAGCATGGGCAATGCTAGCGGATGATTAAGGGCAAGAGTTTCATCATCAGGTGCTAAATCGACGGATAACCATTAATCTACCGAGAGATCCGAAGACCGATGACCAGACCTCAATCACCTTGGCGACACACCAGCCCCGATCTTTTGACACCTTAGTCGCTTGAAAGTGATTGGATGGCCGCCTTACTATCACTGGCAGGATCAGGAAGCACCTTCTCAGACCGACTCCGTTGAAACCACGCTCCTTTCCATCAGCGTTCCATGAGGAATCTGTTCACCCACCCAAGGGTGGCACCACTAATAGGCCTTGCAGGAGCAGAAGATCTAGAACACATACATCCTCCCTAAACCTATCATATCAATGGGACGAACCCTATTGGTCCAATGAGGGATACCGCAGGCCTCAAGAAGAAAGCTGCAAAACAGCAAAGGGAACCAAACTTCTCTTAGCAGTTACTTTGGCAATTTAACCGCAATTAAGTATTTACAATATATAAACTTAGTATTACAATGATAAAGATGCTCTATGGGAGTTTTCTCTCCAGATTGACTGCGGGGAACACCTTTGTTGGGAATGCCTCGTATTCTGAGTTTTTTTCAAAGTTCTCACATGCCGGGGTACTAGTGTAGAAGACCTCGGATATACGCTGATCCCATTGGATCAGTCGGCTTACTGCCTCTTAAAACAGTTGGAGGCACGGATAAGGAAGTGCTGTAGGTTTTCTAGGGTTTTCCCTGCATCTCTTTTGGTGAAACACCGGGTAGGATCCTTAATCTACAGCCCGGGGGTCCTAGTCAACACTTCTTTACCTTGCTGTACCTTCTACATCCCCCTATGCTATTAAAGGGGAGTTGCCCGTTTCTGAATCAGCCTTATTTAGCCTGTTAACCAAAAAATAATAATTATAAATATTAATACGATCATTAACAGACAAACACAGAATAGAGAGCATTACTGAATTAAGCACAGCAATCTGTATTGTGGTTCCTGGCTGTTGTGGATGCAGTTGGTAAGTAATTAACAAGTTTCCCTCTATTGTGTAAATTAAACTGTGTTCTTTTTCAATGACTAATTTATTTTTTCTCGTCCGCATGTTTTAAAAATGTTTTCACAGAGATTCATAGTCCTACAATCACTACTTTTTCAATATTAACGAAACAATTAGCAACTGTACGTATTGATATTTGTAGGATACGAATTAAGGTTCACACTCTATCTAGTTTAGACTTATTTCAAAACTTTCATCGAAAATTCAGAATTTTAGAACTTTTAAAAGTTATAATCATCTACAAAAACTTTTGTTGGCATGTGCACAAGAACAAAAGAACCTAAAATGGTCAGCATACCTCTGGTAAAAGTTCCTAATGAGCTTACTGTCTAAGTACATCAACATTATTGTTCGTTTAAATTTCTAAATCTTTATACTCAAATTGCAGATAAACTAACCTCTTTTTATTTTGCGTTATTATTTATTATAAACAATTTATTATCGTTTATATAGAATACTTCATTTGTATAATAAATTAACATTTCTTATATGTAGCATTTTTATGTACGTATTTCTTTTAACGATTCTTATTACATTTCTTACTGCTTCAGAAAAGGTAAAACGTACACTTATATTTTTAAACAGCTTTGTCGAATAATACAGAATTACCAAGTAAGAAATTTTTTTACTACATGCTACATTGAGAATAAAAGAATAATAAAATAAGCAAAATTTCCATGTATTTATCTTCGAAGCATACTCAAGTAGAAACGTGATCTATTGTGTATAGTAATCATAAAATAATAACATAAATCACTTTAGGAAATGATAATTAATTGAAAAATGGATTGAAAATAATTTAATTTTTATATACCTCAATAACAATCACTGCTCCTACAAAGATGTGGAGAAATGAGATTTGCCCTCTGAATCGGATGCAGAAAGCCTAATTCCATTCAACGCCAAATTCCAAATATAACACTTCATCTCTGTTCTAATGGAGACTATTAAATTGCACCCTCATCGAGTTACAGAAGAACAAGACTTGCTAATGCTTTCAGCTATATATGTAATTACGGAGTTGCCGAGTAGCAAAGTGGATCATTTGCGTCACTCTCGAAACTATACTAACCGTGATGCAATTACGGTACAAAGGAGAACAAAATTGGTTCGTTCATCGTGAATTTGGTATTTTTGAAAATTGTATAAGTTGATAATATGCAGAACAAAACCAGCATCATCGATATTTGTCATACGTAAAAAATACGTTTACCAGGGGTTTCAAGATACAATTTTAATACACTTCTCAAAATCGTCAATTCAACTAAATTTATTTAATCATTCGTATTCTTTTCCTTCAAATTTTTGGAGTATTTAATCCTTTCAGTTTAATTTTACACCTACACAAATTACTATTTGACTGTTACTTTGCTCAGGACAAATTCATTTATTCAGAAATTTTAAAATTAATTTCAAAACAAATAAGCAAATTAACGAAGAATACCTGACTCAAGACTCAACGAATGACAAAATGTAAATAATAATGAGTAAATTAAGCTCCGCAATGAAATTAGGCTTGTATTAAAATATATTCGACGAAGCAATAAATGACGAAGAATCGGTTGAAATTTAAATTCCTACAATCGCCCCGACACGTCCAAATTGAGAGTCATCGTGTCGATAGTGGTAATTTAATAGATATTAAATTTATACTTGATTCCATTTAACTCTATTAGAGGTCTTAGCAGAGGAAGAGAACTTGAAAGAATTGAAACGTTCTTCACTAGGGTGCCAGTTTGTCAAGAAAATATTCTCTAGAGCATAAATCAAATAGATAACTTGCTTTACCAGAAGCGCAAATTCTTGCCTTGAAAATGGGAAAGAAATGACTCAAGAAAGCTAAGATTTTTGTAGGACAAGTGATTTGACAATGTTATATTGTGATTCAGGGATACTAACTAAAAATGTCTATATATGCTGATAATTCGCACAGTCGAGTTGTTGTGAAGACCAACATTATTCGCTGTGTAGTCGTTATTTATTTACATATAATTTTCTAGTTGTTGCGTCACGTAGTTAATTAAAGAATTTCAATTTAAACTTAAAATCCTATACTTATTCAAAGCAAAATAATAATAATAAAATATGTACAAAAATGAATACCTTAACAGGCTTTTGTCCCCAGATCCAGATGTATACAGTAGTGTGTTTTGGGTTGTTATTTGAGTAATGTACTGACAGGTTAGTGTAAAGTTATTGAATATTATTGGTTGAAATCTATTAACGAGTGTTTTCTAATTGACATTCTCAATCAAACTTATTTCAGATGAATATTAAAATTAAATCCGTACGCTCTTGTAGATCTGATTAAGGGAGAGAGTTGTGAGGACTTATCCTAGTGTTTCAAGAATTAGTTCGTAAGTATCCAAGATATATAACGCACAATGGTTTACAATCAGAGAGTCTTTGCCACAGACATCGAAGAAATCTCGGTTTCACCTGACCACGTGTTCACCAATCGTCTACGTACTCCTTACAAGACCAAACGCTCTCCGTCAATTCCAACCAAACAGTGTCTCCTGCCTTCTGGTCTCGCTGTCACCCCATCTCCCTTTTTCGTACAGTTCACCTAATTGGAGGAAATTGGTCTTTGAACCACTTTTAAAACCTGTTACCAATTTCATGATTGGTTAGTGGATAAGTTTTCCTGTTTAGCCGGCGTAATGGCGTCTTCCGGATATTTGCCTACCTGCTGACTATTCTTAGTTGATAAATTCAGAGAATTTCTTATATGTGCCTTGCGAAGCTTTTAACAGGGGTTCTTTTAAAGCGATGAAACCACATTAAATATAAATTAAAAAACAATTGAATATGTACTATATAGTGATATGATATTGAGACTGAATGACTTGACGACGGCCGATGTAAGTTATCCGCCTAGGCGATAGAACCTAAGATAAAGTAATCAGATTTTTCTCCAGCTAGAAAAATTTCACTTAATTCTAATCTTAGAATCTTATGACTTTATGACGTAACCGACCATTGAAACTGAGGACGCTGGGAAATATTAAATTCGAACAAGATGGCTGCTTTGTTTACTTTTTGATGCGCCGAAACTTGACTTTTGCCCAAAAATATCTTGGAATACAAATTTTATAAAATATCGAATGGCAATAAAAAAAGTAATATTTTAATACTTATAATAATAGATTTGTAATATTATCATGAAAGTTTGAGTACATGCGAATGAAATGCCTAGTTGCATAAATAAAAATTTTGAGGTTACCTGTTATGTTTTAAGTACGTAAGTTTATAAACCATTCGGTTTGATTTTAATCCTTATTATGAATAGATTTGATGTCAATTGCATAAGTGATAATTTTTAATACACTTGGTTTTGTATATCAGAATAAATTTGTTAGATTGTTTGAAACTAAATTTTGTGGTTGTAGATCATTTATTTATAATACGTAAATGATTCAACGAATTACAGTCGAATTTTTTGGACGAAACGAACAAAATTATTTTCAAATGTGGGGTGGAATTCTCATCAGCTCAATGGCTATTTTACAGTGATTGGTGACGTCATAATGCCAAACTTTATTTTGCAGATATTTTCGTAAAAATTAGATTAGTGTTGAATTAAGTCCTGTATCGATCTAAAAAAATGGGAGGTCGGGACGGAACGGGCCACTTATTGTTGAACAATTTTTGTACAATTATGAAAAGGTTTTTCATTGAGCATTAATACAAGCAGATTTAAACATTATAGATAACATAAGTAGCTAAAGACAACTATTTTAGGAATATATACCATTAAAGAGTTAAAATATAGGTGTTTGTAGCTTTTTATATATTCTATGGAATAAATTTATTAAAGTTTTATCAAAATTTTATATCGGAAGTATGACTTTATTTTGAGGCGTAATAAACATTTATAGCTCCCGAACACAAGAACGTATTGGCGCTTCTGTTATCAGCAAACATTGTTACTGTCAGTATTGAAATACAATGTTGTGAAGTAAAATCTGATGACCGCTCTCTCATGCATGATTTTAGATTGTCAAATACGACACGATAAATACTACAGAATGTGCGCAAATAGCTGCTAATGATATGCACACTTGTATGTTCGGTAAATAGCTCCTCAATCACATTAAATGCCCTACTTTTATCAAATAATGCAATCCACACATATTTGATGAACTGTTCATGTCGATAAAGGGTTATCGAACTATTTTGCACCTATTCTTGAAGATTCATAATGGCTTATTATATAGTCATATTTATCTGACAATTGAGTCGATAGATATTTTTCTTCCATTCATGTATTATACGAAGTACAACAAATTAAGAATACATGAATTGCAATGATATTTCATGTTTAAATAATTTCTTCCTGACAAGTTGGCTGGTTTAATTTTTTATCGACTTAAAATTACTTAATCTGACTATAAAGAAGGAAGAGGATTTATTAAATGAGTTTGACTTCTACAAATTTTTATTCTTTACTTGAGTACAAGGACTGAATAAATTCGGTACTTTTCAGTGCTAGAGATTAGTGGCTTCAGCGGAAACTGAGAAATAGTGTGATTGTGGCTGTAGCTGGTTGTGTTAATTTCTTTAAAACCCAGTAACTGTTTTATTATAAAAATGTTCAGGTTTTTGCTGGTTTAGTTTTTTGAAAATTTTCTTTATGTGGGTTGGTGTTTCAACTTTTCATACTGACAATATATTATAGTTATCATTCTGTCCTTGTTGCCAATTACGTTAAAGGCAAAAATAATTATTCTTGAAGGAACCGCGAGCCGTTATGCAGTAGGAAATAATTTTTAAATTTTTAAACCTGAAATGAATAGGGGGGTATATTAGTTTATAATAATGAAAAATCGTTAACAAAGTAATTTATGCTAAATTTTAACATTTATTTTTTACCATGTACGCTGATTGAATAGAGTTTTACTTTGCATAGTCGCATAGTAGCATAGAAATGATACAAATAATTTCTTTCTGTAACTGACGACTTCCATCACGCCGCTGGCCTTTGATTTCGACACCGCCAAATTCCAATAGAAGTTCTGTTTTACCGTTACAAAACCGATAAGATAGACGAGTTTCTATTTTTGAGTCCCCGCGAACAAAGTTTTCTTTATTGCCGTTTTGATCTGACAATTTAAATTAAAATAGGATATTAACGAGAAACCACGTGACGACAACTCATTCGCATGTGTCAACAGTCACTGGATATCAACATTAACTAAGCGTCGTTTAAAATTATACCATACTAGCTGTGCCTGCGACTTCGTTCGCTGCTGAAACGGTTATTCTTATTTTGCTCTAAAGACGAAAAACAACACCAGAAGTTTGATAAGGTTGAAATCATTGAAAATATAAAAGCTACGGTATCATATATTTATGATCGCTTCAGGGCAAACCTTATAACTCGCTGTTGGTTTTGAACAGGTTCCGCTTTCACACTTTTCGGAGACAAAAAAAAGAGCGATTACGAAATATTATAACTTACCTGACGTGAAAAATAGAACCAATTTACGTATAGATCATATCGATGACCCAAAGAAGTTTATTATTTCTCAGGGAGTTCGCTCTCTGCCAAGAATAGGTTATTACGGCGCGAATCCTATTGCAACAATAGATGGAGTGAGAATACTCGCTCCCCCTATCTCTCGCTGCAAAAATTAGGCTTATAATAAAACAGAAAGTGGGATGAATGGTATAGGAACGCCTAATAGAACTTTTAACTTGCAGTTGGTTTCTACGTTGCCTTTCGCGCGAAAATTCATTTGATTTATAAACTCTGCAATATATTGAAATTAAATATACACGAAAATTAAGGCGAAAATTCCTGTTTCAATCCGTCAAATTTTTAATGAATTGCGTTATCTTCTTTCGTAGCATAAACTGATAAAGAATATAGGTAACCCGCTCCACATTTGTGGTGATTTGATCGCGCGGTTGTCAAAAAAAAACTTTCCCGTAGAATCTTTTATATTAATGTTTATATTTATATTACATTATATTAATGTCTTCCGCAATATTGTGAAATGGAACATGCACGAATAAGTAAGGTAAATATCCTTTTCTTAAACCCTCAAATTTTCATTGATATCCGTTGAAGCGTTTCGGAGATAATTCGAGACAGGACAGACACTTAAATTTTATTTATTTGTATAGATTATTGGCTTTGAGAAAACATTTGCTGCGATGAAATCAATTATAATGGAAATTTATCTTAAAGGCATAAATTTTTAATGATGCCCATAAAATCAAAGTTTGGCATTATACCTGTGGAATGCTTATTTTCTTTCCATCCACAGAGCATATATATGTAATCTGTTTAACAAAGAAACAGATCAGAACTGTAACATTTGATTTTGTAAATTATTTTCAGGAATTGTGAGCTGTAATCTAGTAAAAAATATATTTCATCATAAACTGCCTCAGTCATATTAAGTAATTTTTCAGTGTGTGTTATCGCAAGATGATTGGCATTCTACTCTTCGCTGAGCAAATTCGGAATCGAGGAATGTGTATTTGCGCGTTCATGGTTTATAAATTTAAAGAAACCTCCATGCTTGGTTCGATTAGAACCCTGATATACTAGACAATGACGCGGACAACTTCACCACAACTCTCCATTCCATATACGTATACTTTTTCTGAGTATCCTGAATCTTCTCACATTTTTAAAGACGATTAGTATTATCTCGTCGTCATATGACTCCTTGCTATTACGATTTAAGTGATCCTGGCTTATACCTGAAGTCGGAATAATTAATTTCCTTTTAATATTATCGTTCTTATAAAATGCCTCCCTTTTTAATAATCTTCCTGTGCTATTAAAGGGGAGTTGCCTGTTTCAGGATCACCCTCATGCAGCCTGTTACTCAAAACAAAAAAAGAGAAAAAGCCTATCGGGTTGTCACATAGAGATGCCTGTTGGAGCTTTCTCTCGCAAGTATTTCTTCCCAGATTGATTGCGGGGCTCACCTTTGGGGATGCCTCGTACTCAAACTGGATTTTTCAATGTTCTTACATGCCGAAGTACCTTTATCTATTTTGGGTGGTGTACTGGGGTTGAAGAACTTTAGCATACGGTAAGAATTGTCCGCTAATCCAAATGGATCAGTCAGCCAACTGTCTCCTAAAACTGGTGGAGATACGATGAAGGATATGCTGCGACCCTGCAGCAAACTTATTTCCCCTCATTCGGAAGGGCTTGAGAATAATACTCAAAAGCCCGAGCTATCTGATGCAGGTTCTTGCATCTATTTTACGTGAATCGCTGGGAGAGGTCCTTAAACTATAGTTCGGGGGACTCTATTATATCTTTGGAAACCTTGTTCTACCTTCCAACATCCCCCCTTTTCAGTTACCTTCCTGTGTTATTCAAGGGGAGTAGCTCATATTTCAGGATATTTCTTATGTTGCCTGTTACCAAAAAAAAATTCTTATTTCCCAGAGCTACACTATTCCTACTGTTCTGACAAGTCTTCGATATAAATGTAACTCTTTCAAAATAGTAATATATCCGTAATTCTGTAAAAGAAAACGGGAGGATTGGCGACTTTTATTTCTAATAATTTCAAATTTAAAAACATTGATACTAATCGCTATAGTATTGAGAAAGACTTTGAATGTTGTGCCACTCTAAAAGAATTACAAAGCTCAAAATTAATTATTGTAACTCTTTATGGATCACTCTTTCAATATTTTTCAAACAATTAGAATTACTTTTACTTCATTTTATAAGTAGAAACATTAACTTCCACCTTCAATTTACATGCAGTAGTTATTTCTCCTACCTGAGTTAAAAACCTAAACGGCACCGAGGGTGAAAGTAGAAATATATTTCTTCATTTTAATTATGACTAATTTATTACGTCAACACTAAACAATTAATTTAATGCCTTAAATTACGACCAATACATATTTAGAGTCCATTAATTTCCACGGCCAGCTCAGATTTAAAATTTAGGAAGGGACTCAATCTATTGTGCAGTAGGAATTTGTCATACGCATTTTGATGCGATGGCAACGAGACACCTGGTTATTGTTTTCCATTCTTTGTCGTCACCTCAAGCTATTAAAGGGGAGTTGCCTGTTTCAGGATCACCCTCATGTAGCCTGTTACCCCCAAAAAAATACTCTAAAGATTAACGGACCAGTTCTCTTCTTCTGAGCAGCTCTCCAATGGTTCCTCTCTCCTATGATTCAATAGTGCCTTCTTCCTCTCACCTTCTATCTTCAAAAATCCATTACCGTGACTTTCCTCATATTCTTATTAATGCTAATAAAGTAACTGGTCTGGTGGCATATTAGCATTGGTTTCTGAACTGGTCGAGATTTTTCCATTCTGTCCACGTAGCAAAAGAGTATTTTGTCTGAGACCCGACAACCATGTTTTGCATCGAACTGGCTCATTCTTACCAACTGCAACTTTTGGGCGGGCTTGGCGGCTCATAACAATTGGTACCTTATGTCAAAGGCCACCGCCGCTCCGCCTATAACAATGCGTTTCGGACAACTTGCCAACATCACGCTCTGAGACCCAATTTCACGATAAAGCTTATAATTCAGTTTCATAGCTGAGCGTCATTTGATAACATTTCTTCTAATTTTGAATAAAATTTCTTTGTTTAAATTTGTAAACTTTCATCATTGTCAAATTTGTTATCATACTTGTCAATTAAATAATAACAAATTCATTCCTTACAACACCTGGTGAGTTAGAAAGATAGAACGAAACGTTGTGTAAATTAATATTAAATGTTTCTCGCGTAATTATCTTTTACTCATTTACTTTTTCTTTCTTTCTTTTTCCATGGCTCTACAGCCCATTGAGGGCCTGGGCCTACCGAGTCGACTGCGGACTGTCATCTTACATGACACATTCCGAATTTGGAGTGACACGTGGTCCGCGTATCGATTCTCCAACACAACAGTCTTGATCCCGGTCTTCACGACCATGACAACACAAACATCCAAGCCCATGCCAGGATTCGAACCCGGGACCTCTGGGTTGTGAGGCAGCAAAGCTAGCCACTACACCACATGAGGTCGGCTTTACTCATTTACTAACACATATAATTACAGAAAAATATCACTATTGAAGGCAGTATTGTTTCAGATTGTTTTTAACGTTTTTTTACATAGGAACTGTTATGTTATAAAATAGCTATAAATATTTTAATCACGTGACACCTGAAAAATTTCCCGTTTATCTGTGTACCAAAAAGAATTAAATACCTATGTTAGTTGTCAACTAGTAATTCACATTCATATTCTTCGATGTTTCAAAAACTTCAACATAAATTGTAAATAGCTCCTTACATGTTTCATTCAAACCTTCATTAATTGGAGGTAGAAGGTTACAAAACCAAGTAACTCAGGTGTATGCACTATGATACTCTTCTTCTGCAGAAGTTTTTGTTTTATTTTGTACGTCACCGTGCGAAACTAAATCCTGTCAAACGTGACTTTCCTCGGTCTTTGTATTCACGTTCTGAGAACTTTCTCTTTTTATTGTCCCTCAGTTCTGTCCTTTATTACAAATTGTGCTCGTTTGGAACCGTACACTCTGTGTACAATGATTGCCCCACTGCCAGTGACGGGCCAGGAATATTTATTTGTGAATTGTTATTAGCATTCGAATAGGCAAACTCAAAGGGAAACAAACGCCGCGGGGGTCTTAGGATCGATGTCCAGCTGGCGCCATCATTAATTGTGTTGACACTGGAGCACGCCAGTATAATTGCGACCGACATACGTGATCAATAGCACTTAGTGTTTGCCCCATTGCCCCTGGTGTAGCTGTTAACATTATTATATAGCTCTGAGATGGCTCGACGCTGCACACGCCTCTTGACATCTGGACTCTGCGCTTGCTGCTGCAACACAAGCGGGACAACTTAATATGATTACTCCCACAATTTGCCCTTTCCCGTGTCGTAACGCAAAAATTAATCATTTAATTAATTAATCATTACGAACAACTGATTATTGGAATTATATAAATAAATTGTTAGTTATATCTCCATACATGACTTTAAGCAATTGTTTCAATACCTTAATATTCCTTACTTGTTGTGGTATTCAGTCCTTAAACTGGTCTGATGCAACCCTCCATGCTAACCTATCTTCCACCAGCCTTTTCATTTCCACATAACTAATCCCTATACTACTTAGCGTATTCCATCCTTGGCCTCCCTCTTCTGTTTCCCAGTGTGTGTGTGACATCGTGTGTCCGTGTTGTGTTTATATTGACTTCTGTCTATATACATTTTGTTTTATTAATTTATTTTAAGATTGTTTGTCTTTAATTATGTACCTTATTTTGTTCATTTGTAATGTATGACGTATCCTATTTCCTCAATCGAGGACTAATGGAAACAACAATAAATCTAAATCTGTTCCTATCACACACACTTTTCTCTAATGCTAATTTTACAAAACCATCATGTCTTACAACGTGGCCTATTAATCTCTCCCTTCTAGTGGTCAACGTCTTCCATATTGTTCGCTCTTCCCCTATTCTGTTTACAACTTATTCGTTAATTATTCTATCCTCCCATCTGATTTTAAGTATTCGTATATAGCACCACATTTCAAAGGCCCCTATTGTTTTCTTTTCCGAAACTCCTATCGTCCACGTTACGCACCCATATATCGCCCACGCTTCATACGAACATAATACTGGGACTGAAACATTTTCATCAGTTAAAATTCTCTGAAAAGCAAAGTGTCTTTTGAAAAGGTTGAAATTATAAGAGGAACTGACCACGCCGTTAAGACTGCGGACTTCTACGGCATAGTTTTGTGACTTTAAAATTCTCAATAAATATATTTTCTTCGCTGGAGATGGTCCGCGACACTAAATTCTTCACATGAACATTCGATAATCTTTACGGCTGGGGGAGTCAAGGAGTAAATATGATTAATTACTACATTTTACGCCTGAGGAAGTCTCAGAAAAGAGACGAAACGTCGCTTTTGAATAAATAGTGACTTATTGGCCGTCTTTTTTTATTCTTATCTTCTACTCTCTCAAAATCTGTACAGTAATACACAGCTGGACATTTCATCCTTCGAAAATAGCAGGTGTAACTGAACTACTAAGTGGTTTAAATAGATAGTGGTTCCGTTCTAGATATAGCTGGTTGTATCTTGAAAGTACGAATAAAATAGTTTGCCAGTTTCTATAGACATTTCAGTTTAGCTCAATTACGAAATGAATTTTAAATACCTTATTATATAAGAGTATTGTGCCGGCCAAACACATCTGCTTGGACTTCGGCGGTGCGGAGTCGAAATAAAGGAGACAGAATTTGAGCCAGGGGCAATAAAACCCAGACATTACAACGCGCGTGGGGTGAGATTCGGCGGGATCAGGTGTTTTTTCCCAAAATGTCTTGAAGGAGAGAGCCATCTACATCCATCCTTGCCAGATTGGTGATATAAACTAAAGAAGTGGGGAGTAGGTTTTAAAAAGGCTTGCAGAGAGATTTTAAGGGACAGATTTTGGAGAGCGGGAGATTTGGTGAGAGGTTGCTGGACAGATGATTGTAATATTGGCATGCGAGACAGATGATCGGCATTATAGGCCGTTAGTCCAAGGAGAGGAGAACAAACGGGAATTTTTCGTGATGCAGGAAGAACAGCGGCGCCGGCGGCGACGACTATGATTTAGATCGAGTACGACCCAAATAGGAGGAAGGCGCACGATGGTCCAGTATGACGACACGGTAATTACTTCCGAGTACATTTTGTGTGGTAATATTCTGATCTATGAGCTGGCCCATAATATACGACCCTGAGTTTAGAGATAGAGAATTGTTAGTTTTAAGGAAGTTATTTTTATCATTTTTTATTGTAAATATTTATGTAGTGTTTGAAAATAGCAACATTGTAATATTTATGTAAATTTGTTTTGGATATAGTAAATATTTTTCCTTTTTTATTATAAAAGATTATAATTATTATATAAATATAGAATTAAAATAAATAGTATACCACCTATTAATTTAAGTATTGTGTTTTGTTATATGGAATCTGTGAAAATGAAAGCAAACCGCCTACATAATTAACCAGGGAAAAGTAAATTCCGATTCTACGAGTTGTTGTATAGTTACGTCAATGTGTGTAAGAAGTATGTAGAAACACTGTCACGTTCGGAGGGTAGATTGTTGTGTTTTGCTGACGTACGTGGAATTTCCCGTAGCCCGGTCGAAGAGCTCTTCTCAGTCGTTCATTGTTCCTCTGTGCTGCTGCACTCTTGGAACAAAGGTCTCACTTAGTGAGCCTTAAATGTCACTGAAGCGGCCTCGGAAGCATAAAAAGTTTTGTGTATGTTGTTAAAACCTTTGAAAGGAACTTGTCCCTCAATGGCACCGTCTAGACGCAACTTTGTGGCGGCGTTAATCTCCTCCGCCCTTCCGCTGGCGACCTGAACAAACGTGTCCTGAAAATGTAATCGCCATACTGCACAAAGAACTTTCCTTATAAAATATTATTTAATTCTTTTTTTTAAAAAAAACATCTTGTTAGTTTCTTTATCTAATAATAGATGTATAAAGTAACGTAACATATTTTGTTTTTATTTTTAATTTGATTAACGCTATTCTTCTCCTGTTGTCATCCTATTAATTGCCTATCAATTAATTTTAAAATAAATTCCGATCCTTTACCTTGTATACTTATTTTTGCATTCACTTCTATTCATATACTCGACTGTAATTTCATCGCGTTAAATTATAAACTGTGTAGCGGATTTGTCCCTGTTTAATGTCCATTTTTTACAAACAAATTTTAATTAGAAATGTGACGTGACGGAGTAGTAAACCATTAAAACCTTTATACAATACTGTTCTCCACACCAAGTTTCATGTCTATTTTTATAAAAATATTTTTTTCTAAAACGGTGCCGTCGTAGAAATCTGACAGGAGCCGGCGTTGCGTCACCCCACGCGTTTCTGTAAACTTTTGCGGTTGCAGACCACATTGAGTTATATCACTTAGCTGTGACAGTCTAACGTTGAACTACTCCCAGGGAACGGATTTTAAGCGAACGCTATACGCAATAAGGCATTTACGTTTAATTATATCCTGCTCGTATGTTTTGCTACAATTAACAATTTTTTCCAATATTGTTTCCTTTGTAAAGAGTTTTTAATGGTTTCACATGAAATATATCTAATTATTCTTATATTTAATAGTATCTCAGTAATTATATTTCTAGTAGATCTGTCCAAGTGAGAATCATAATGGTCGAGTGTGGTGGAATAAGCTGACAAACACCGAACTACATAATCAGATTGTTATTTTCGACCTCCAAACGACAATAAATATCTCCATGAAAAAAACTGTATCTAAATGATTGACTCGTTTCTCTCCAATAACGGATCATTAAAATTTATAAACTGCTTCCTCAGTCAAATACATATGAATTTCTTCCCGTCAGAACGATAATTACTTCATGGACCTGCTGACGACGTCATATTTTAAAAAAATAAATGAAGTCAAAGATCACAAATCCTATATTAAAAAAATTTCTACGTCAAAAAGAAACGAAATACAAATTCACTTTTGGAAATTTTTTCGTTTTGTATTATATATATAATTTATTTTCATTTACGAAAATTTTTAACAATAGAAATTATTTTAATGATGGGTTATTAAAAATTTATGTCAATATAAAATACACTTTTTCTGTAGCTCTTGAGGGCTTTGGCCTACAGGGACGACGGTGGGCTTCTATGACACATTACGAATTTGTAGTGCACGTGGTGTGCATAATGATTTATCTTCAGTCTTAACACATGTCCATGACGATCAGAGACATCCATGCTTATCTCAGAGACTCTAACCTAGTACCTCTTTCATTTAGACATTTTATATGCTTTATTTTTCGGAGGCAATATTTTTTGTAAATCCAGATTGATGGACTAAAACTTAAAACCCATGTTGTCGTAACACTTTACTCACTGATTACCAGCCGGAATAAATCGGATACGCCGGAAAAACTTTCGCTGGTTAATAAATTATTAAACAATAATCAATTTTGCGGCATTATTACTATATAACCATGAATTTCACGTTTTTGTTGTTGCGGTATTCAGGCCTAGGACTGGTCTCCCTGCAACCCTCCGTGCCAAGGAACATCCCACATCCTCCCTAATCTGCTTAGCGTATTCCATCCTTCGCTTCTCTCTACTGTCCTTAACCGACACGTTTCCATCTGATGTTAAAACCCTCATGTCTTAAAACGTGGCCTATTAATCTATCCCTTCCCTTGGTCAACGATCTCCATTTTTTGCGATGTTCCCCTACTCTGTTTTGAACTCCCTTGATAGTGATTCTATACACCCATCTGATTTTCAGCATTATTCTATAGCACCACATTTCAGAGGCTTATATTCTTTTCCTTTCTGTAAGTCCTTCGGTCCACGTTTCGCACCCACATAACGCCACGCTCCAAACGAACATTTTTAGCAATGATTTACTAATACTCATACATATATTAGCCGCAAGTAAATTCCCCTTTTTTGCGAAAGCTTTCCTTGTCTGTGCTGTCCTATACTTCTACCATCCCTTGTTATTGCGCTTCCCAAGTAGCAGAATTCCTTTTCTTTCGTAAAAATATCCCTCCCAAAGTAACACCGTTTGTTAATCCGCTATTTCCCATACTACACTCCATTACCTTGTTTTTCCTCTATTTATCCTTGGCTTACTCCACTCTTGATTGCTTTCTTTCTTTTGCTGATATTCAATTTCACGTAACCATTTGAATTTATTTTTAGTTATTATGATAATAAAAACAAAACCTATTCTTCAGTCTCGAAACAGTTTATTGTATATAGCCGATGTAGACTCGGTAATACTCATCCGACACATACATCTTAAGTAAACCATAAACATAACATAGACTAATAATTTTACAAATTGGTATATTTATGGTTTTATTCAGAAACAATGACTTTTGATTATTTTGCAATGGTTCTGTAGCTGCTACTGAATATAATAAACAATCATATTTGAGACAGCTAAATTTGTTTTGTAAATGCAATTGAAAATAAAATTTTATAAGAATTAAACTGGAAATACATTTAAGAATATTTTAGGAATAAGTACGCACACTGCACCGTTGAAAACATGTTTCAATCTCCTCTTTTCCTATTAACCAAATGCCGGGCGTTCGGCTGGAAACCGAAAACTGCGAAGCTAATCGGGCAGTGCCAACATAAAATTTCAAACTTCAAATAACATTATTTCAAAAAAGGTGTTGTCACTGCCTGATTCACAGATGTCACGCAATGACGAGTGTTCGGTTTCCAACCGAACTCGCCTATAAAATTTAAATGATTTCTTTAAAACGCACAATTCTTCTTTGGAAATGAGTATTTTATCTGCTTAAAAACATTTTTCTCTAGTTGAAGAAAGGAAATTATCTGTCTTCTGTACAGAGTACCTACAGCAAATTTAAATTGTTTGATTCTCACCGCCAATATTTGAACAATAATTAATATCCTGTATATACGGTTATGCATACAACTCCAGTTGTTGTAAGGAATCGATTAGAGACTTTACTATGAGCCTACAATGAATATAAAAGCACACACAATATATTAATTAATGAGGATACAATTAGCAATTGATTTACGTAGCTGCACAGGTAATGCCATGAGGAACCGATCAACTTGTGAGATGATTGTACTACTTGCAGGATACCGTGTACCGTTTCTAATCAAATCGTTGATGCGTTCCCCTAACAGGTGATATCCGTTTCTGATTTCCCCTCCCTTTTCTGTCCACCTCGTGAAGAGGGCTCCATAACGTCCAGCAGGAAGGGCGCCTGCCCTTAGCGAGCTCCTGTCGAACAAAAACGATTTCCCCTCTCTGCAATCCCCTCTAATCAGTTCAGGCCGTAGGGTTGGGACTGTGCTTTGTCTGCGGTTCAGGGTAATATCCAACAAGCCAGATTTTAGTCATGCTGTAGGCGACAAGCGTCTCTGCTCTCTGTCATATTTCCTATATGTTTTAGGCAATTCCAGATTGACCTCTTAACTCATCAACATGATTCATGAAACCTTTACTCCACATGTTTACATGCTACTCCTGCTTCCAATACCAAGACCCCATGAATTATTAAAAAATTGAAATAAAAAATTAAGTTCACCAAGGAGATTAAAACATTTTCCGATTTTTTACGTTGAAAATGAAACAATTACACATTGCAGAAGGACTCAAATAGTAAAATAATATTTAAAGAGTCTTCAAATATTACTTTTTGAAAATACAGGTAGACAAATATTATGAAATATACAACATAGTAAGATACTATTAATAATTACTTACTTACTGGTCGGTCACTAGCTTTGAGCCATTAATCTGCCTTACTTTCTTCTTTGATTTCCGGAATAGACGCCAGTGGTTCCATTAATGACCGCAACTTGGGGCGGTGATGAACTTAAGCTGTGACTTCACGATGAGACTCGTGTTAAATATCGTCATGATTCTTCTAAATTAAAAATTTTATTTAAGAAATTAAATATCTCAGTAATCTTTAAATCTCGAACTTAGTTTAGTAAAAACTTTAACTTGTTCTCAATAATTTTGATTGCCATGACGATGTTTATAAAATTTCTTGTAATGTGTGTATAACTACGTTGGTTAAACCAAACGATTTTTGTCAATTACGATTAAGGAGCATGAAGCTAATTTAAATTTTCCTTCTCACAAACAGTCACATATTACAAAACATTGTCTGTAACAAAAACATTCATTTAAAATTGATATTTCAGCCGAGGAAATATATTTCAAGAAAAGGATTAATTCCTAAAATGTTACACATTCAATTAAATGAATTTTATCTTAATATAAAACATAATACTCCTCAGATAAATTATATGACGATTTATTAATTGTATTTGATTATTTTTTGATATGTACTACATTTGTTCAGTCTGTGTTAAATATCGACAAGGACCACAAGTGACATATTGGTCAATATATCAAAGCTTTTGTAAGATTTAAAATTAAAACATTTGTAATATTCCTCAATAAAGACAACAGTAAGTGATTGGCTGGGAATAACGCAATACATAGTAAAACATTATAATACAATAATTAATGACATAGTATGAAATAGTATTGCATTTCAAAACTAATTACAAGCGTAAGAATCAGTGGAATCATTTGAGTTTAAACAAGATAATTATAACATTTCATTTCAATTTCACAATAATATAATTAATTATTTGTCTGATTATTATTTATAATTTAGGGCTACGTCACATAATGTACATAGCCGAAGTGAGACCAAAATTTATTCTGTTAGAACCATTTTTATTGTTGTATGATGCGTATAAAGAATTGGTGATTCTCTATAATTATAAATTTCCGTTCCATTCATTGTTTAAAAATTTTCCGTTGTCATTTTAAACTTTAACAAGACGCTTATGAGTTACGGGTTTTAACAGTTATGTCGGTGTCTTTACTTGTGCTATATACTCGTATAAATTTTCATCTTTTTCAATATCTTGATTTTGTAAGTAATTTTTCACTTGTATGCGATAATTCCATATCATATTGCAAATTTATTATATATATTTTTTGGTTAAAGCGCAGAAGTTTGGGTTCGAAATTCAAGGAATGAAACTTAACATTTATATTACTTTTTCTGACCAAAATGCAAGTATTTATTTCCAAAGAATCATATATTGTAAATAATAAAAGAGTAACTATTTGAATACTAATAAAACTGATTCATATCAACAATTATAGCTTCGTGTGTTATTTTAAATACTATCAGATCCAGAAAAGTATTTAGGGTGGGGTACAATTTTGGAAAATTTATATTTGATTATATATTGATAATTCCCTAAATGGTTTCCAGTCTATTTGATTTTGTATTAGCTACTTTGTACTACGTATTTAATAGAAAATAATGGTTTGCGAATGAATAATTATTGACCCATAATTAGAATTACTTAATTGGACATCGCGTACACAATTCTAAACAATTTTTATAATTGTAACCCGAAAATACAAATTTATTTCCAATAAAACAACGACCGTCATATTATGTGATAGTTAATTAGGTATTGTAAAAAATATATGGTACTTATAAAGTGATTGTAATACCGTAATGCCTCTCGACTTTTCGAAGGTTGTTTTAATAATAGCAATTGTCCCACAAAATCCATTAATTGATTTTAATAATTACATGACTTTTCTTATGGAAGAGGAGAACGTAGATAAGTACGTTTGAAATCGCGCTATGTGATACAGATTGTTTTAGAAGACATGTTCGGTAATTCAACTTTTCATTGAGTTTTATAGATGAAAATCAAATTAGTGATAAAACAGTGTAAAAAGTGCGCGTACCATTTAATTAATTTATAGTAATGCATTTATTGAAAAACATTCTCATTGTATCACAGCTTGAATGCCGTAATTTTCTGTGCATATTTGTTATTTTAATTATATACTTTTCTTATATTGGATAGCATTTATGCCGACGAAAATTTCATGCTATGAATAAGATACTCATTAGAAATCTCATTCTTTCCCATCTAGGGGATTTGAATAAAAAATGTACTCCTTATTTAAGCAGTTTCACTTCATCTGTAGTTAAAACTGAATTATCATTTAATATCAGAAAAACTTAGCTTGTGAGTAATTATGATTTTAATTTACTCTGAATTTCGAATTACAACAACAGTAAACTTCATAATGTGTAAGTAGTTCATATAATATTAAATACGAAGCAACATTTTACAAAAATTGATGAACGTTTTACATGAATTATCATGAAAAAATAAGTTTATTTTTATAAATAATTCAATGAATATTCAAATAAATTACATCTATTTTTTTATCAGGGAAGTAATTTTTAAAACAAATTAAATCTTACACAATTATACATACATTGTTTTATTTATCAAAGTGCCTTACCAGTTTCTTTTTAAAATGATTGTTAGATAAATTGCAAAATTTGTTTTTGAATCAATTTTTGTGAGAGTAATGAAAATCATTAAGGCTGATGGGGAATTGATACACTGACCACGTATCACCCCAAATTCGGAACGTGTCACGCCAGATGACAGTCCGCAGACGCCTCGGTAGGCCTAGGCCCTCAAGAAGGCTGTTGAGCCATTGGAAGTAGAAGAATGAAAATCATTAATATATTATATGTTTTTATAGTGATTGTTTTGTTGGAGCATTATTCTGCAGATTTTTAAAGAAACAACAATTGTGAATGTTTTTATTATCTTCAGTACTGTTTTCAAGTTTCAGAATATCGCGAATGGTAAATCCATTTATAATTTTCCTTTTCGAAATAAAATGAATTGTGTGTAATTCAGGGTATAATTTTTTTTCACGGGAGCATATATTACTATATTGATTCGGAAATAAGTCATTTCGTAAAATTAAAAAAAGTACTTTTCATTAAGCTATTAATAAGTAGACAAAACTAATGTGTAATGCATATATTACCTACATAAATAAAAGGAAATGTTAGCGGCGTACTCCATCTCTTCAACACCCGGTCTGTTCAAACAACTATCTGCTTCAAAAGGTTTTCCGTTTTACGTTCCTATGTCATTAATCCGATTGCTGTGAATTTCTAGTGTTTACCGATGATCTCCCAGATATAGGTTCCTATAATATGGCCTGATTGCCGTGAAAGTTGGACGTATACTAGTCTTCAACCCAGTTAATGTTTCTGTTGATATTTTGAAGAGTTAGATCCCTTCCTTCACTCTTCCAGGCCAAAAGAGGTACTACCCTAAAGACTTGCAACAGAATAGATAATGACCTCAAATAGGCTGTCAAAGAAGATTGTTAAATTGCTTTTTAGCGTGAAATAAAGCTTAAATTTAACCCAAACTAATTATATTTTTTGATATTAATAATAACGAAAAATGTTTTATAAGTCGCAATGTATGTGGTTCAGGAACACAACTCTCTAACTAAACGTCAATTATCCAATTCGACATTGCGAAAAACAATTAAAATGTATAATTGCTTAAATAAAATGTTATATTATGCTTGAAAGCTAATTATATTTTTCGAGTTTATAAATATGCAAAATGTTTTATAAGCCATATTGCGGATTGGTTTTGTAAAACCCATGGCCGAACAGAATCAATTTTATTTTTCGACAGTATTTATATGTATTTTTTCACATTGTTTAACGGTAATCAGATCAATGATACAGTTCAAGTATCTTCTCCTTATAAATATAATTGACCATTTCTGCGTATTTCTCTGTATTAATGTGCTTATTTAAGATACCAGTAGATTAATTTACTGAGTCATAGCGGCGGTTATGATGAAATTCAGGTCTCATAAAGTAGGAGGCGTGAAAAGGTAAAGTTTCATACATATTTCGCTCTCGCTGACAGTTTGATCACGTGTTGACGAAGAGATTCGTGATGTAATTAAATACTGTAGCCCGGAACCCTGCTAGTTTATTTATAAAATCGCTACTTTTATTGTTAGAAATATTTGGTAAATGTTTGTTCTTGGAGAACATTTAAATAATTTGGGAAAAAACGTAGTGAATATTAGTTAAAAAATTATTTATGTTTATGAAAGACTCAAATGTTTTCATCGGCCTATATGAAAATTCACTTATAAGTTGACAAAAGAAAATTATTTATCGTAAGATAAATCGTCTGAGTGAAAATATTTTTAGTTTTTGATCACATGAAAACGAGTTGTTTGACCGTCAGGCAGCCGAGGTGCAATACCAAATAGAGAGACTTGAAAATAGTTCTCAAGGAGTTGACAATTTTATAAAATAAAGGGAGCAGTTGAGAGTAATCATAAGTCAGAAAGTCGATATCTGAGACAGAACGTGAGATATCACAAAGACTGAGGGTTGAGTGGGTTGGGGCAAGAACATTTGATTGGAGACATACAGTCAGCAGATATATAGAAAGAAAAAAAAGACGTAGAGCCAGCAAGTTCCCGTGATCCATTAGCGAACATGAGCTGACACCAAAGAAATGCCTAAATTTAAATCAATAACTTAAGTTATTAAGATTAAACAGTCCCATACATAAAGTTATCGATTTTTATATTTCAGAGGTGTAGTTTTCTTAAATATTAATTTAGCTATGTCATTTGATTCATTTTAACTTCGAATGTAGTATCCATCTGAAATAAATAGAGGTGAATTAATTTATATTCTAGATTTATAGAATACTTTGTGATGTTTGTTTCCAAAGCTTCACCATAGTAAATAAGACTAGTGAAATAACGAGTAATAATTATATAATTAAATTATAACATACATGGTTTTATTTTATTGTTCATCATCATTCGTATGGTTGACACCCCTTATCCCTTACCAAGTCCCTTAGCCCCTCATCCGTGCTATTTGTGGACACAACCACCCCCTTACCCTTTTCGCTGGCCACCCGTGTTCTTTGCAGATACACCACATGAATCAGCTAACATAAGAAAATATATGAATATGGTTTTTTATGGAAATTGAGATTTTATTAATTTGGGAGTTAAAATTAAGACATATATATATATTACTTATAATTTGTGCCACGGATAGTCATAAATGATTAATTTTTTCCAACAAAATATCAAAAAAATGTTTGAATATTTTTAATCTAAAAGGACAGTTCGATGAAACATTGGAAACTGAACCTTGCTCTTTAACTATTAATCGTGATAAAAATAATTTGCGAGAAAGAAGAAAATAACATGCCTCACAAAATTCAATACAGCATAAAAACAGAATGAATTGCCAAAGAAAAAACACTTGTATTTGTAAAATATTAATAAAGTTTGGTTAGGTAACAACTTTTCTGTTAGCTAATTCAGTGAGGAAAATAATAGGTATACATCAGTAAAACGTGTTTAGTATATAAGATCTTCGAAATAAGCAATTAGGAACACAACTTTATTTAACATATTCAGGAAGCAGTTTTTATAGTATTGTCAAAATAATAAGATTCAAATTACATAAGTAACTATAATTTTCTTTATTATAGTTATGGTTAAAAGTATGTGTATAACTACAAACATTAAAAACTTATCAAGAATTCTAAAATATTGGAAAAAAGGAAACCAACAATTAGGTAAAAATATAGGTGTGTAATATTAATACATTCTTGGTCAAAAATATAACTTTCAATTATAAAAAACAGATAACAGATTATTGATTTATTAGTATAACTTTCGTCCAAACATATCATTAATAATTTTAAAAAGCCTAGGGGAGCCAGTTTTCCACCCGCCTGATTTTGAACTCTAGATGATACTGGCGGGTTCTTATTCCAACAAATCTCAATATTCTGCTACGAACTCAAACCTACAAGGCGACAAAACTAATTATTTGTTTATGGGAGCTCACGTTCTACTTGGAACCATATTTCCGTGGAAAATTTAGCGTACGTGTTAATATCTTTAGAGATATTTATGCCCCTCAAAACATTTCTTTCCTCTTAAAGGGAAGCTCTTGATAGCAGCGTCCTTCATCTCTGCCTGATTTTTTAAAAGAACTGTTCAGTCCGAACGTAAAAGTATTACTTGAACGAAATTGTTTCAAAACGTATTAAAAAACAATTAATAAAAAATACCTTCATTAACTCTGGTAGCTATAGAAATCGATGCTCGTTTTTGAGATAGTAATTATTGGACCACAGAGTAAATTGGTATTTATGTTAGAATTTACTGCAACCAGATGAATATGGTTTTTATGGAAATTGAGATTTTATTGCCTAATTATTTAGGACTTTAAATTAAGACATATTTGAATATTAATATTGATTGTAAAGCCCATATAAAAATTGATTTCCTGTGTTAATTTAATTTAATTACAATAAATAACTTGAAATATGTAGATCGCTATGAATAACTATAACAGTGGAATTATTTCTGTTTTGGGTCATTAGACATTTGATTAAGAACTGGGAAAATTCTGATCAAATAGTGATTGTGATTGATGGCAAAGTGAGCCCTTATATAATTTATGGAATCAATATTTTTTCAGTTGAACTTATAATACTGCATTGTAAAATTCATACAAAGAGGTTTAGAAGAGACATGAGGGAACTGGGATAAGAATGAGATCACACGAAACGTTTGTGGAGAAATATTTCAAAAATATTAATATCTTTCATACTAATTTTCGGTTAATAATTAATTGTAGTGTTATGATATAGAATGAAAAAGAATATATTGTAAGTATTCTGTATTCCATTGAAAGACACATGGAGATTAATGTGTTGAATTGGTTGTAAATTAGCCAATTGTTTGATTCCGCCATTCCTATCGACGACTTTCACAGCCCCTCCGTCTTCCGATGATCACCTCGAATCCATAAAGACATTTCCCGATAATTCTTCCTTTGTTCGCTGTCGGCTTTCCAGTCGTTTGGGCGCCAATGTAGCGTGAGATTTTCACAAGAAATCTCTATCCACACTGAACGACATCGCTTGCAGCCTTCTAAAATCGAGTATTACTCGATAAATAGGATTAAAGACGCTGTTACAATCATCCCTCAAATAAATTTCACAAAATGTTTCCAAGACGAGGTAACGTAGAATGAAACCAGGTAGTCTGGCGTTAATATCCTTACACCTTAATAATAAAGGGGAAAGTATTCATCGTAGCTGATGTATATACACAGTTAAGTCAAAAAATTAAAATTATAGTTAGTCAATTTGGACAATTTATAAAAGACAAAATGTAAGGGCCGTAATTAGAAATAAACTTGTCGTAATTTCGTTGTTACTGTTGTGGTATTCAGTCCTAAGACCGGTCTGTCGCAACCCTCCATGCTAACTTATCGTGTGCAAGCCTTTTCATTATTAGCTAGCACATCCCACATCCTCCTTGCCCTGCTTAGCGTATTCCATCCTTGGCCTCCCTCTTCTGTTCTTACCCCACACACTTCCCTTTAATGCTAATTTTACAAGACTCTCATGTCTTAAAACGTGACCTTTAGTCAACGTCCTTCATATTTTTCGCTCTTCCCCTATTCTGTTTAGAACTTCCTCGTTAGTGATTCTATCCACCCTTCATATTTTCAGCATTTGCCTATAGCACAAAATTTCAAAGGCTTCTAATCCTTTCCTTTCCCCAACTCCTATCGACCACGTTTCTCGCCCATATAACGCCACACTGCATACTATCATTTTAGTAACTATTTGCTAACATTCACACTTACGCATAAGTTAATTCCTCTTTTTCGCGAAAGCCTTCCCTGCCTGTGCTATCCTACTCTTTACGTCTACTATACTTCTACCATCCCTAGTTATTACGTTTCCCAAATACCAGAATTCCTTAACTTCCGTCAAAATATTCCTTCCCAAACTAACGCAATTTTTTATTCCACTGTTTCCTATACTACACTCTATTACCTTGGTTTTCACTCTTTTAATCCTCATATTGCACTCTTTCTCCTGGACCCCGTTCATGCCATTTATTATGGTTTCCAAGAATTCTTCTGACTTATAAAATTAGTCGCAAAGTAAATATTGCTTCTCTTGTTTCTACATTCTTCCTAAAAACAAATCGAACTTCTCTTAACTCGCATTCTATTTGACGTATTTTTGTTAATGAAATAATTTACATTTTGAATAATTCATAGCTTAACTTGACAAAGGTTCTTTTTTGTTATTTTTTAAAATAGTCTTTGAAGCGAAAATGAAATTATTTCATTCAAATGTAAGAGTTGTTTTTCTATTATGTTACCTGAAACATACTACCTATATATATAATATTTTATATATAATTTGTATTTTATAATCATTATGAAAATGCATATTATATATATAGAACATTTGCGTACACGCATTAGATGTATGGTATAATTATGTTTTCTTAGAAGTAGCTAATACTTCACTTGAAATGTAATATTTCAGCCCATAAGAGCAAATTGAGTCTTGTATGAAATAGTATGTTCTTGAGTCTTTGAGGGAGTTCGAGCTTGGTCAACACGACCAACCACGACTTCCGCGGAAGACGATCCAGATTTATGCTCTCGTATTAGCATAAAGACCAGTGTTCTCTTGACATTTTTATAGCAGGGATGATATAAAAGACTGAGTGGAGTCACTGTAAAATTCTGCAATGTTGCCAAAAGAGAAGTGGCAAAGAAAGGAGGGGTATTTTTTTCCCTCTCTGAAGTATGGGATTACTATGCCATGGAAAGTTGCGCTAGTAGGGGAGTTTTTGATAATACCAGGTCGCTTGGATAGTGTCGCGGAAACTCATAGCGTACTTAAAAGTCCCATCGAAAATTCGCTATCATCGATTTACTTAAGTGCACATTTATTTTTTTTAATTATTTGTTACTTTAATGTTTAATAGTATTTCGGCCCTTACGTTTATATGTTATCAAACGCCACATTTATGGAGAAATTTATTCGTAAACGAAAGCCATGAAAATACCATTTATCTTTAGCGGAAATACACCAACTGTAAATCACAGAATGCAAAAATTCTGTGACGATATTAAAGCTACAATTGCAGCGAAATTGTTGATATTAAAACTTGAGTAGAGAAATTTGTCTCTCAACGATAGTATCATATTTTACACTATACTCTTAGTATCACTATTAGTTATGTTTTTTGTACTTAAATTTTCTTTCTTTTAAAAGTTATCCATTTTACATGCTACCTCATTTGCATATCTATTATCTTTTGAATTTGTTTCTTTAGAGCTGGGTAAATTCCTATTTTCTCATTTATGTGGCAGTGCTCATATTAATTTAATTTCTTAATCTGACGAAAATTCTCAATATAAAATTATATGATATAAAAATTTAATACTGTACCAATATTCAATAAAGAATAACAATAATAAGATATGAATATAAAAAATAATTGTCGTAAGTAAAAGCAAACTGCGATATAATAAATAAATAACTCAGCAAAAAAATTTAATTAACATTTAGTTAAATAGAATAACTACGTTTCGTCACATATTTGTGGACTTCGTCAAGTAGCCAGAAAGAAAATGTAAAAAGTCAGTATTAATTTTGAATATATTATATTTATTTTAAATTATTAAGTATGTTCTATTAAATAATAAAAGACTGACATTTAAATTGATTAAACTATTACACATGTGGGTAATTTTGCGCCTTAAATAAAACAAAATAAGAAGCAGACTTATATCTTTAAATGGGGAAAAATATTACACTACAGCAAGCTGTATATCGATATATATATATCTGAAATATTAAACATATGAATCACCTACAATTTACCAATCATATTCCACATTCCTCTCTCTCTCTCTCTCTCTATATATATATGAGAGTGAAAACTACTTAATTTAGTTTCATGACCTATTATTTGAGCTTCGCTGAAGCAATTCTTCTCTCTATAAATAGAAATTCATGCATTGTTTAATTTACACATTCGAATGTATTCTTCGCCGTTTTTCTAGAGTTAGGTTGTGAAGAGTGTGATTAATCCTCATTTGGCACCTTCTGTTTCCATGTGTGAAAATTATTGGGGAAATAAAATTAAATTTATTACATTAAAGGGAAATGAATACTTCTATAATTACTGATAGCTTTAAGTAACGTTTTATGAAACTGGCCAAAGAAGAGCTGATAATTTTTAACAGGCTTGGCTGTCTAGAAACCACTGAGGGCCCGGAAGCCAGCTCACTCCAGCTCCAACATGTCTGAAGCATTTGTCAATGGATTAAGAGAAGAGATTTAGCCCTTCTGGCTGCCTTCGAGAAAACGCTCCTTGCTCGTTTACTGTCTTACGCTTCACATCGAAGAGTCAAATCGCTCCCTTCAGCCTCTTACATCTTCCATAATTCTTCTATGGGGGAAAACCTTATATAAATAGCCAATTAAATTAGTCTTTGATATTCAGTAGTTTTTCATTACGCTGAAACTTCTATTATGTCTTCGTATTTCAATGTGATAGGGTATAATGAAATGATTATGAAATATAAATTTATATTAAAAAAATAAATTTTAGATGTTTTGTAAGATGCTAAAGCCGCTAATGACTATATTGTTGATGCGTCAAAAAACGCACGATGAAAGATTCCTGGGTGGGGTCAATATTTTTCCATTCTGAAATTTTAAACATATCTTATGTAACAGTACAGAAATTTGCATTGTTGACGCAAAATTATCAACATAGATATGTAATATTTTTAACCATTCAAAGATGAAAGTTAACTCTTGGGTTGATACAAAATAAAATAAATAAATAAAGATGTTTTTAAGACGCAAAACCATCCACTTGTGTAATAGTTTAATCCATTTAAAATGCCAGTCTATTATTATTTAATTGAAAATGATACTTTATATTTTTAAAGAAATATAATTGCTACGCATTATCTGGGGTAGACATTCCTATTTTCGGTCATGGAAGGTTTAGAAAGTACTTCGTGGTGTTGTATCATAAATTGAATATTTATCTTTGAAATAAAAAAAGGATTTCATTAATAATTCACACACAGCTTGTTTTATTCCATTTCAAGTCGATCTACCATTATTGATATATATATATATATATATTAAAATATAATACTAACCTTAGCTGTGCAATGTTGGCTTTGACGGCAAATACGTTGAATGAAATGATCTCGAATTTTTACTCGGGTAGTTGTTTTAAAAACGATTTCGACGTCTGTCTCCATCATTTTAATCAGGATGCAGACTCGCCGACCAAAGATTTGGTAAATCGTGTAAATTTTCTACTTATGGACTCATAAATTGGCTGCTCATTTGCAAGTGAATATTCTTCCTTGATATCGTCATATCAACAATGTAGGTGTATTTCTGGTTGCGTTTTGAAGGGTCGCTCAATTTTTGTGACTAAATGTGGGCATATTTATGTTTTTTTGATAACTTTTGCGCTACATAATAACTAAATATTATGCGTTATGGTGAAGGTATCAGCCAGGTGCATCGAAACCAAAAATAAGAATAATGTTTAGGTTTTATTCCATTTAATAAATCATTACTGGCATTGTAATGTAAAGAGAATCTGTGATAGACATTTCAAAATGTTTGGTATTCGTCAGGCTACGAATTTTTGGACCAAATGTATTTGTTCAGTCAATAGGATAACTTTCAAAAACACAGATCCATTCAAACGTTTCAACAATAAAGACTTCTCTCCATTAATTACTTCATACTTTCGAACCTTCAAAATACTTAGTCATTGATATGTTATGTTATATATTTCTTAAAAACAATTTATGGCTACTTTATGATCAGAAGCAAATATAAATTGTCAAAAAATGTTTGATCACGGAAACCAATAAAGCATAATTAATTTTGGCGTAACGCAATTCTGCTAATTTACATAACAATTTTTTATGCTATTTAGTGCATTTGATTTCTTGAACGTTGAATGTTGGGAGCTTTTGGCAACTAACGTGTCATAATCATCCTTTTATCTTCATATATACAATTCCGGTGTGAGTGTATTCTTCTCTACGTAAACGACTTGGCCAATTTTGATGATTTGCTTTTATGGGGCCACCTGAATGGTTCTTAGCTGCTGTTCCACCCGTAGGTGCCGCTGTTGTAGAAATGAAGATTCTTTTAATGTTCCAAACATAAAAAACAAATAATTCCAAAATTTTAGCCTGACCGTTTGAATAATCTGTGACATTTCACTGTCGCATACAAATCAAGCTGAAGTTCATTGCGTCGTTGCTTGGCACTTGTTCAATATATTTTGAATTTAATTTCGTGCATGCTGAGTGAATTATGTTTTGATTAATTCGACATTAAACAAACTAAGTGTATTTGAAATATTATTTTGTGCAAATGTGAAAGGAGCATTGTTTGCATTACGATTTATACGTATGTTTATTCTCCAGCATTCCACCTAAACTCCTAAATAAAACTTTTTTTCACCGTTTAGTTGTTTGATTTTATTTTATACGGGGAGTGGAAAGATAAATTTTAAAAAATGTGTCGGTTCATCAGTTGGTTTAATTACGTGTTGTAAAAGAGATTACTGTCGAATTAAATACTACAGTGGGCTAATATAAATGAATTACTGGGTAACGACGGATCCACATCTAATTTTATTTATAATTTCACTACTAATATTATTTAATTTAATATAATAAAAAACTTCTTAATAGTTAAAACAATATTCCTGTGTTTCGTCTGTTCATCTGCAGACGACAGTATTTCTAACAATAATAAAATCTGTTATCGTGATACAGCCTCGCATCACAGAAGTCCAGGCGTCGATTCCCGGCATGGGTCTGGGTGTTTCTGTTGTCTCTTCACTTATCAATCTGAACTGAAACAGTAAATCAGATGCTCAATTAGATAATCGATAATGCACTTCGAAGCAAATACAACTTGTAACGGTCAAACACATCTGCTCGGATTTTAGTGGTGCGGAGTCAAAAGAAAGGAGACAATATTTGAGTCAGGGGTAATAAAACCCAGACATTCAGACGCCAGCGGAGATTGTCCTGCGACCGCTAGAATGTGGAGACGGAGGCAAGGAAGTATGCGTTTATTTTCCCCAAAATTCGCGGGGGAGATGGGCAAAATTTTCTTCGCAGAGAAGAGTGACAATCAAGCCAAATGGTTAATATCCATCCCTGCTACCTACGGGATATGAATTAAAGAAGTGGGGAAGAGGTATTAAAAAGGCAGACAGATTTCGGGGAAGATAATTGAAAATTAGTCAAAAGAGTTTGAGTAGATGAGAGCGGTTGATCAGAGGATATTAATGGCAGATTGTGAGATTTCAGCGCAGGTGATCACATTATCGGACAGATAGTGTGAGGGGACGAGGATAAACTGGAAATTGTCTTGAACCAGGAAGAATAGTAGTGGAGACTCTGAGGGGTGATCGAGTACGACCCAAATAGGAGGAAATTGCAACGAGTAAGGTGTAGGAAGAGCCATTATGCTGACACGGTAATTCCCTCTGTAAAATTCCCTCCTATACTGCCAGATTTGAGTAGATTTTGCTCTGTGAGAAGGCCCATATCATACGACCCTGAGTGCAAGGATCGAAAATTATTGGCTGTAAGAAAAATAATTATTTGTATAATGTTTTGTAAATATATATATGTTGTGTTTATTATAAATAAAGGCCGGCTAATCAAATTAAAACTTAATGCAATCTGTGTTCATTAATAATAAATAAATGTTGAAAATATAATTTATATTGCTAACTATGTTTCATTATAGTATAAAATAAATATCCCCCTTTTTCATTTCAGACTGTAAACACAGAATAAAAAAGTCTGTTGTACGGACTAAGTTATATTATTATTAGTCAAGTTTTAAATTAAGTAGAAGGATGATTGTGACACGTTAGTTTCCGAAAGCTCCCAACAAATAATTAGTACTGACTGTCTACAAGGTTTTTCCTTCAATCTCTTAAAAGTTATTGAAACACTTTTAACTCCAACGTGCTGGAGAATTATTACAACATGAGAATCTTTCATTTCTTGCAGACCAAATAATTTAATGAGAATCTAATCCTCACAGTCCGTTTAAGTCGTTAGGCTATAATAATTCCACTTACATTCAATTGTATCAAAAATATTTATTATCAATATACTTAATTTATAAAATCCATATACTGTGAATACAATAATTCTTCTTAATTTTTTATTTAAAAAATTGTAGTAATGTATACTTTGTTGTTAATTTCAGATAAATACTCACAAAATTATCTAAAGAAAGTAAGGAGAAGTTTCCAAATTTCGTCATAGAAGTTATCAGTCTTTCCACAAGATAATTTCATATAAAACCATTCAGGTTTCTCAGTAGTGTCTAGTTATTATGAATTACGAGTTGCATCTGATTAGTCACTTGCTCATTCCAATGGTTTTGTGAAACTTGCTTTGATATTTCGTTTCCATCTTGCAAACCAGGTGTACCTTGGAAATAGGAAAACCAATAAAAACAAACACTGGAGTTATGCGCAGCAAACATTCCTCCCAAGTAAACACAGTTCTAATTTCGGAAGCAACTCTGTACCGCTACAGGAATCAATAATACGTATTTATCTAGGTTCCAATTAATCATAATTTGCTTGAATGTACCTTTGTTTATTCATGTGGCATAATTGGTTATCAATGTGTAATTATTTTACTTCAGAACGAATGTTATAATTAAAATTCTGATTTAAAATAGAAATAGAAATTACTTCCCTTAGATATTTTTGCGGGGAATGTATTTTTCTGTAACATTTCGCTGATATCTTGAAAATTAACGTTGACTAAATCATTATTCTCATTTTATAATACAAATCTATTTTCATAGACAACGAAGGAAATGAATAAAAATATATAATTGATCAATTTACGAACTGAGGAAACTGAATTAATGCATTGATTAGAAAAATCTCTACCTGAGGTAAATTTGTTGACTCCCGGCACAATAGGGAACCGATTTATAGGCCTCTGGTCGATGAGTTTCTATCCTAATCCATTAAAATGCTAATATAATTTAAAGCTACATGAAACAGCTTTTTACAATGTACCCTCAGAGTGGATAACGAATCCTTCTATATTACCAAACCATTTACCCGACGTTACCCTGAAAAATATTTATCAGAATTTTCAATTAAGTAGGAAAGTGAATTAAATCTGGCCTGAGGTTTATTTTGAAATAATTTTATTTAAAGTTTTATTAAAGAGCAATTTAAAATTTAAATTGTATTCGTTTTATTAATAAAACTAAGCTCTTAAATTGTAATAGAGACGTAATGTTATATATTTTTATAAAACCATTTTGGGTTATTTTTTGACGAATATAAAATATAAATTGTCTAATAATATGTTATTTTCTAAACATGTGTGCTTTGGAAATATTTAATTTCGTTTTTCTATTATTTTATTTCTATAATGTGTACTGTATATAAAAGTGTAACTTGTTAACATTTTTATTCTACTTCCAGGACCAAGAATAAACATTTTTATGTATTTTTCCTTTTTATATATTACATGGGAGAAGTAAGGCGTTTCCAAACACTGTCCGCAGTACAGAATAGACTGCCCCTGTCGCTTACTGAACGTGATCGATGGGAATTGCAATCTCTTAAAGTTAAAAGGGAGATCACTCGGAATGAGTGATATTCGAGTTCTAAAAAGTTTCTAATCTTCTTTACGTTCATGCTAAGATAGCGCCTCTAATTATATTGTTGCTCCATTTACTAATACAAATCCTTGCAGAATATATGATAGTAATATACGTATTTTTGTTCGCTCAACTTTGGTTTAAATGCCATTGGTCACCACAGTTGCTGCAAAAGGGATGAACTAGACGCAAATATCGGTCAATTAGATTAATTTTTACAATCCATTGCTTGAAATTTTGTTCACTGCACCGGAAATAGTTTTATATTTCATTCTGTGCTAACTATACGAGAGGTTTTTTTATATTGAACTGGCTTGATGTCTAGTGTTTCCCGGGAGATTATAGGGTAATCGAAGCGGAAAGGGGCACTAATTGTTTAACAATTTTTGTAAAATTATGGAAAAAGAAAAATCACTTCTTAAAAATATATAAATTTAGTACACTTTCTTACTTACTTACTGTAATATCAATAAAACTTAAAACAACGTATTTAGACATGTGATAAATTTATTAAAATAAACAAAAATTACTAGTTCTGCCCCAACCCCCGGGGCAGAACGGAGTATGATGTTTTTGTATCTACAATAAGTCTGTGGTATTTACATTTTAATAATTTAATTCAAGTCTGAACAATTATATTTTAACGGAATATTATTAATTAAATCTACAAAGTTTTGAGTAGTTAAAATCAGAACAAATGTGATTGCGTTTGTCTTTACCAGAAGAAATCTGTAAATTAAGGACTGAACGCTGTAAGTAAAATAAACAAGTGAATTGGTCATTAAATTATTTCTGTAGGGTTATAATTAACTTGAAAAACAGACGTTAGTTGAAATATTATTAGTAAAATTACATTTCCTTTTTTTTCTGAAGCTTAAGGGAATTTAGTAACTTATATTGTGTTACACAATAATGGAATATGTCAAACGCATAAAGAGAAGGAAAATACGAAACTCAGAGAAAATATTCTAAGTTTCAAAACGAGTTAAACGTCGTAAAGTTGCATGTATTTGGATCTGTTTGGGCGGTCACTAACTGCAGGAATTCGAGGGTGAACTGTGAGGGGAGAGTTGGGTCAGACGTTTTGATCATTAGCACTAACCTCTCGTCTAAAGTTTGCCTACCTCTTATCGGACATTGCGTTAAATCCGAGGAACCCCGTTAATTATTTATGTCCTCAAACTGTACTTTGCCCAAACCTAGTTAACAGATGGGTGGTCACTAGGAAGACGTTTAAGAGCCTTCTTCTTCCAGTTTAGAATGTAAAATGGGGGTTCATTTCACCGTACTGTAAAAATATTAACATTGTCTCTCACAAACTCTGATGATTACCTTTTATCGATATCACTACACGTTTTATTTTATTTAATACTATTTATTGAATTCGTGGAAACATCCAACACACATTTAATTCATATTCCACAATTTCGTAATAATGGAATGACATGAGTAAACAAATTGAAAACATATATTCCATGCAAGAATTAATGACAGAAATCAATATTTCGCGGATATCATGCTTCCATGGAAAAAAATGTATCATCACTTAAATTTCAATTTATGTTTAATATAAATTTGTTATATTTATTAATTATTTGACGTTCAACTATATAAAACTCCAAAAATAAAGACATACATTCCTATTTATCTGAATGATGAAATTAATTCAAACTAATTCAAAATAATTAGCTGTTAATATAGAGCCAATGTTTTGCGAAGTAACTAATTTCAGAGAAAAAATACGTTTCAAAACTGTAATATATTTATGCTCGTATGGTTGATAGAATTTCACTCGTCCACAGTTTTATGTTTTCTTCGTTTAGATAATAGACTTTATCTTGAAGAACAACTGGAAATACGTTTAAGTTAACTTCCTCCGTAAACTATCAGAGCCGATGATTCCTTGAAATCACGATTTGTATTGACACAGCAGCCGAGACATAGACGTTAGGAGTACAGAAGTGATTGTAGGATTTCGAGGACGTGACAGATTCTGCTCGGAGCAGAATAAGGCTTCAGCCAAATAAGTCGAGATATCACGCTGCCACAGATTGGATGAATTGTGAAGCGTCACATCCAAAGCGTTTTTTTTCATTTCTTACAGTTGTCCTATTAAATAAAGTGAATTGATGTATTTTACTACTGGCCTTTGTTATTATTCTTTCAAAATTAGTGTCCTGAGCTGCTTAATTATGATAAATTTATGATATTTTAATATATTTTTTATTTTGAAAATTTTGCTTTCGTTAATTTTTAAAATACTGACGTGGGATTTTTAGGTTCCGTCGGACCAAGCAAGTGTCGTATCTCTTATAGTAATTTTTTGTTAACAAATTTTTAATATATTTTATTCAATATATATTTACAGAATGTTACTATATTAAATTAAATATAACTACTTATACCATTTATTCATGATATTTTGCAAAATAGTTCTGTTTTCATTCATGAAAAGGAAAACTTTGCAAAGTGAGCACTGTGAATGAAGTCCTGATTCTATCTTGTTCTTTCTGAAAACCTCACATTGGCCCCTGTATCAAGTTCTGACTATAATAAATATAAGGGGAGAGTTGATCTAGCGGACAGATTGCGCGCTTCATATGGACTTAGGGGGTGCATCGCCTCTTTTGAGGAATTTTGGACATTGCATGTTATATAAAAATATCAACGCTCAAGGGATTGAGGTCAGGGGCATTTGTACTGATAACCAAAAACAGATGTCCACATAAAACAAAAAGCATAAGTGACTCGTCATTTTGACCTGGGAAAAAGAGAAGAAAAGAAAATTATTCTGTACTAAAAGAAGTCAGAATATGAAATATAGGTATTTATTGGCTGGTGTTTTTTGACTAAAGAGCCCAATGTGAGGTTTTCAGAAAGTGAAATAGTTGTCTAAATAAACTTTCTTGCCCTTTCCACATAAATCCTTTGTCTAGTTCAACTCGTTCTCCTAATAAATAGTCTTCAAATTAATTCGCAAATTCCTCGTCTTTTCCTTGATACACAACAAATATACGAATGTATCCCTTCTGATCGGTAACACTCCACAATTTATATCCCATTTGAACTGTTTTTTTAGGGTTGTATTGCCTTAAGAGGTGCGCCCCTTGTCATAATCTCGTCTACACTTACTTCATTTGTTATGTTGCAAACATTTCCTGACGGGGCTCAGAAGTCCCTTAAAAAAGTAAGATCTCTTTTCATCTTTATCAAAAACATAAGCTATATTATAATACATGCAAACCTTTGATCCGAATGTGATGATATATACAGAGAAAACTGCCAGTTTCACTATTTTTTCCAGAATAATTGATAAGGGAAACACGTATCTTACTGAAAACATGTCTACTGAAAGGCCAAAAAGCGTTCAAATAGTTATACTTCATTTTACAGAGCAAATCAAAGAGGCAGGACTTTGGAGTCCCATCTGTTTAAGTTAAACTGCTCATAGTTTAAGTATATACGAATACAGAAAATATAAAACATTTGAGTAAAAATTATAAAAAAATGAATCCAAATACCAGACAAAAAATATAACTTGTATATACCAATACACAAACATTTTTGTGACTGAACATGAATAATTTCAAGTTTTAGTAAATTTTGTAGTTCTAGAAGGGGTTGAAGTGGTTTATAGATTTATGTGGTAAATAATACATTTTTAGTTGTGCTATCAGGTATTTTTAAGGGCGGTATTTGAAGCATACAACTGCTCATTGAAAATCAGACCTAATATTTTTATTGGAATTTCAGAATAATTCCTATATTACAGTTCCTAGTGCAAACCCAGAGTTGGAAAGCATAATCTAATATCGGTTAAACGATTGCTTTATACAGTACTGTCTACTAAAATTGCTAAACCATGAAGGCAGAACGCCTCACACGCTGAATTTGCATGTCATAACATGCTGTGATATGCAAATTATTAGCTTTTCAACTAATTGATGTAAAGATGGGGCCGGTGATGAAACCTACAATGTGTATAAAATAGAGAATTTGCAACAAATTTCTTATACATAAATTGTATTTGAGCGTTGTTCAAAGATGAACCGGGACAGGATAATGGCGTCAAGTCTTCTTTTCAGACGAATCCCGGTTCTGCATGCAGCATAATGATAAATTTGAAAGCACCATGGAGGACGCATATTGCTAACTTACATTCGACGTCGCCATTCTGGAATTTTTCCTGGAGAGATGTATATATGTCGATCACCTCTTTTTCACATTTCTGGCACTATGGACAGCATCTGCTACATTCCTGATAAGATATGACCATTGGCTCTGCCCTATATTATAGACCTGCGTAACGCTTCGTTCCAGCGAGACCAAGCACAACCGCATGTAGCCCGCACAGTCGTGACCTTCGTAACAGAGTATGTTAGACTGTTGCTCTAGCTAGCACGTTTTCCTTACCTCTAACAACTACTTAAAACCAGTCAATGACTGCCTAGCGACTGGCAATTCACCACTCTACAGCCACTTCGTTCGATGAACTGTGGCAGCGTTGAAGTTGCACGTACTGATGCACCCGTACAAGGAATCGAATCTCTGTTCACTTTGATGCCAGATCAGATTTGTGCTGTTACTGATGCCACTAATCGCTGGTCTGCGTACTATTTTCTCGAGGTCTATACGTCCAAATTTTCACAATTATAATTTAAGTGAATTCTACTTTAATATCATATCATACGGATATTTTTAGCCCCTGCCCGTATTGCATATTTAATGACCAGTAGTGTAGGTTACGAGTTATTTTCAAGTGTCTAGCAACTATGCCGACCTCCTGTGGTGTAGTGGCTAGCGTTTCTGCCTCACAACCCAGAGGTCCCGGGTTCGAATCCAGGCATGGGTTTGGATGATTGTGTAGCCATGGTTGAGAAGACCGGGATTAAGACTGTTGGAGGATCGATACGTTGACCACGTGTCACTCCAAATTCGGAATGTGTCATGCAAGATGACAGTCCGCAGTCGACTCGGTATGCCCAGGCCCTCAATGAGCTGTAGAGCCATGGAGAAAAAGAAATTAGTAATTATTGTTTTTCGTGGCTCTTAGATTTATCTGCTTACTTTTTAAAACTGCACTTTGTTAACATGTTAGCCTGTATGTTATTTACATAAAGACGACGGAATTAGTAGTTCCTTAAGGTAAAGTTGACTTACGAGACTTATTTTTGCTCCTGTGTACCCAGTGTTGTATTTCATTTGCATGATTTAAAATTTATTGCTTTCTAATTACCGGCGATCGTTGATGGAAATGCTGTCTTGTCAGAAAAAGTGTCACTAGCAGTATTATTATATCCTGGTGCTCCATGATCATGAACTAATTTTATATTCTATTAATGGAATACTGGGCGTGTTCGCTTTTGGAAGTCGGATTGTAAAAAACCACAATAGGTGAACAGTTTGGGAATAAAATACAATCATCAAGACTGTTTAGGAGCGGTATACGTATCAGTCGTATGACCAGACCGCAGTGACTCTTCGACTGACTCTTCCTGTCTCCTATTCCTGGTGGGTGTCGTTGGACCGCTGTCAGCACACCAAAATTTGGTTCACGGTAAAGCACATGTTGGTGGTGAATCTTGGGTGGGTGTGGGAACACTCGTGTTCCAAAATGGAAATTCTTCAAAAATGAACACGAAATATATTAATACGGTACGCCGGGATTACTAGATACATCCAAAGTAAAATAAAATCTTTAAAACTTCAGTAAAATGTAATGCTTTATTAAATACAAACTCTAATAACGTTTCTCCCTAGTGTTTAAGGCTGTCTGACAATTATAAAATTATTTATATCATACTGCTTTTAACATAATGTGTTGAAAATCTGCGAATAAGAGTTTTTATAGAAACTGTTCGCATATCAATTGTTAAATTTATGTTTTATGCTTACCTCGTTGGTAGTATAATAACTTTAACAACAAAATTGCTGTATAATTTGGTTGATACAACCATTTCACAGTCAATCCCATTATTATAGAATTTGCTAAACACTGTTAATATATTGTACGTGAATAAATATCGGAAATTCTTTATAGATATTAATTATTTTGTTTATTATACATATATATCCTTAGTTGTTATAAAAAATTAAATGCACGGATTTTCTGAATTAAAGACTCTAAAACAAAAACAAAAAGTAATTACTTTATAACCTTTCCGTTTTATCAAATTTTACACAGTTACTTCAAAAAGGTGCTCCGATCAAACAATATGAGTAATATTAATAGAACTACTAGCTCTCAATCTGCTGTGATAATGAACTACAAAGACACAATGATCTAATTAGTATTGCATATAAGATTTCATGAAAGGATTATCCGGTCTATATAGGTCAGATAGAGGCAGCGCTAAAAGCAAACATTAAAGAGCACATAATAAACTAAAAATAGAAGCAAGACAAACTTTAATAACCAAACAATGTAATGATTTTACTATGACGTTTAATTTTTTAAAAGCACTAAGATTGTAATAAATAAATAAAAAGTCGACGAATAAGTCAGAATATAAATTTATCACTATTTAATCAAAGCAACGTTTCTCAGGCGTACTACAAACATAACAAGAAATTAAATATGGGTTCTATGTTGCAATTTTTTAATTTATATATAAAACTTACAAATTTAGCAATTCATCATATTTACTCCTTGACTCACTCAGCCGAAAAGATTATTGAATGTACATGTGAAGAATTTAGTGTCGCGGACCATCACCAGCGACGGTTACGGCCGAAATGGTGTAGCAATAATGAATGCTTTCGGCAGTTAAATTATAACAATGAAGACGAATATTAAAAAGTTAAACTACTAAAACAAAAGAGTGTCGTGATTTTTGTTCAAATTATCAAATTGATTGCTTGAGGGTTGCACCTGATATACAACATTTCCCTCGTAATTCTCGAGAAGTAATTATTTTCTTCGTCTAAAATTGACACATTTTACCAATCGAAATTGTGATTATTAACATGTATTTGTTTGGACACAATTGTGTACTTTTGTGTGTCCAATTTGATGTTTTTATGGTCCTTAATACGAGTTTTTAAAGCTCTTTTAGTTTGTCTGATATACAATGCATTACAATCTAAACAATTAATTTTGTAGATTACATTATGTCTTTCCAGAAAGTTAATTTTTTGTCTTTAATATTTTGAACGAAATTAAAATTATTTATTCATTTGAAAACAACAACTACACCGTAATTATGAAACAAGTCAATTTGTTTATATTGTACGTTAGCTATATAAGGTAAAATTATGAAATTAATTTTTCTGTTATTAATTTTTTAACAGATAAATTATTGTCGGAATAACTGATTTTATTCAATCTAATTTTGACATGCTTGTTGATAAAATTGACTGGGTAAGAATTTAGTTACAGAATATTGGTAACTATTTATATTTTCACTGTGGTATTTGTGATGTGACAACTTGACAGCCTTATTTACCAGATTATAAGCCATGGCTTTATTTTGAATGGGATGATTGAACATATAATTAATACCTCAATTTATAGATTTTCATACCAATTGGTTATAATTTGTTATTTAAAACTTTTTTAGAATATCAAGAAATTAATACTTATTTTGTTCTATTTTATAATTAAAATTCAATTTGGATGACAACTAATCAAAATTTGGATTAAAATAAAGCAGTTTTTTGAATGATGCAAAAAATATTATCGACGTATCTTTTTCTTCCAATGGCTCAACAGCTCTCTTGAGGGCCTAGGCCTTCCGAGGCGGCTGCGGACTGTCATCTGGCGTGACACATTCCGAATCATCAACATATCTGAAGTATGTTAATGGTTTAAAATCTAATAATGAGATACATAAAGCTTCCAAATCACCATCTCTGCAATGAAAGGGGACTAAGATTGTTGTTCAAGAAAGTAGGTACCAGACCTGAATTATTTCGAAAATATTTAATATAAAATTGAATAATTTCATAATTAAAGTCAGAAATGATACAACAGAGCTTAGCAGTATATGATAAACTACCTTCCACTTAATATCGACTTGTAAAGTTACTTTGGGTGGGCGCTCTGTGTACTCCCAATCATTCAGTGTAAATCACTTGCAGAAATCCACGTATACTGTGGAGGAAACGTTGCGAAGCTCGTAATATAATTATTATGTAAATTATTGTCCGGATTTGGCAATCATTATACATAAAATAGTGTTTCCTTATTTAACATATTTACTTTGAAATGAAATATAACTTTTACAACAGTGAGTGTATGAGGTGATCATTTATTTATATGACGTAGCATTTTGTTAATGATGAAGAATTGAGAAAAGTTTTGAGAGTCTGCGTATAAAAGAAAAGTGACCTTTTCTTCCCGCGAGAGTAGAAGAACGAGAACCCCGGAAACTCGCCATTAGACACGTCCGATGCGACGAAGACAAGAACCGGATACAGCAGTTATAAAAAGAGTCAAGGCTCCTTCACAAGCTCCATAATGGTCAAACTATACATTTGTCATTAAATGCTTCACATTACTGCCTCGAAGTGGTGTCTGATCAATTAATAACCACTTTATTTGCGTAGCAAAATCATCGAAAAATCGCAATTATCTTCTGAAACTTTTTTTAATTGATGTAAAAATTTTGGTGTACAGAAGTATTTTCCCGTAATTGAACTCGAAGTCACTAAGTCAATATAATTTTTCATTAGTTGTGATGCATGAGACGGGCTTGTCTTTTGCTTTTCATCCCAGTTAAATCAAAATTTCAATTAATTAATACCTACAATAAATACAGTTATTATTTCATGTTTATACTATCGTTTGCCTATGAATTCGTTCTATGATTTTTTAATTTTAAATTTCTTTCTTGTAGCTTTAAAATCCAACTTTACTATGTAAAAATATTTTTTCTATTCTTAGGAAGTAGCAATGCTTTCACCCGAAGCTCAAGAAGGAGCGTAAAAGAAAGACAAGAGTGGAAATCGGGAGGCCCGGGGTTCGAGTCCCTGGTCCGGTCGACATTTTTCCAGTCTTCTCTTTCTTCTAAAATATTTTTTCTTTCAATTTTTCGGTATACGGAATCAAAATCAGACTCAAAATTCGTGTTGACTTGTTTAATAATTGATATATTTGCAGAAAACATGTTAATCATCACTAATATATATATATATGTGTGTGTGTGAGTGTGTAAGTGTGTTTGTTGAAGAAATGAAGAATAAGAAATTTAAAGGAGTATCTAAAATCTTTCTCTATAGACTGCAGTGTGAGGTTTATAAATTGACTTACAAATTAATTGGTACAAACACAATAAATTAAATTAAATCGATTTCATTAGCAAGGACAAGAATGTCGTAGAATTTACATAGCTGTAAACTATTATTTTCTGTGGTTCAAAATGAATGGTTTTATTGTAGGTTTGGGAAATGTGAGTTTTGAGAGACTCTGATATCGTGAAGATTTCATTTCCACTGGGGGACATATCTGGAGATAAAAGAGGCATCTGTAGTCTTTCATATCGCAAAGAGGACATAAAATCTTCAGTGGCACACAATTCAAATCCTGCTAAGTCCGATATCAAGATGTCAAAACAAAGACTCTGAACGAAAGCAAAGACAAAACACTGTACTTTTCCCTCGCTTCTCAGTTTAGAACATTTTCCCATAGGTACTATCTAATTACGTTTGGCTTGATCAATGCGACTGGTCCCTATGTGCACATAGATAAAATTAGGGAAGGTTTTCTTTAATTTTAAGAACCTAAATAATTGAGTTTTATCAGCGTGAATTTCTCCCTCTGTTTCGAAGACTTACAACTGCTCGCTTTACAACATTCAGGACTGTGCATTATACAGTAGCTGGACGGAATAAAAACTAAATTAAATCAAATTTTAACGAATCAAAATTTAAATCTTTTTTCAAATTAGATTATTCAAGCTGCTGTGCCTAAAGATGCCCGGGAATATATTAACATATTAAACCCGCTACAGTATTTAATTCGTCAGTAATCGTTTTGTCAACACGTGATCAAACCATCAGCGAGAGCGTCACATTTTTGAGAATTTACGTTTTAAACACCCAATTTTATGAAAACTGAATTTTATTACAACCACCCCGATGACTCAGTACATTAATGGAGTCAATATATCTACTGATATCTTAAATATCCACAGTAACAGAAGTAAGTCTAAGAAATCTGCAATGCAAACAACACTAACCGCAAAAATATTTATTTGCGTGCAAATATCTGCCGCTTATGTTCATTTTAAATTTACGTATTCTCCATCCCATTCCCCAGGAATAGTAGTAGTGTCTGATTCGTACAGTCCTTCCTTGCTTCCAACAACAAAGAACATGTGTACAAAATTTGGTAGAAATCCTCTTTTCATATGTATGTGGTACGAGCATGTACAAAACTACACATATATAAGGAGACGATCATTGAACCATCTCTTCAATAAGTAATGTGTACATGTAAATGTCTACAAAAAGGAAATTCAGTATAAGTGGAGCGGGTCTTATAATTTTTATAAAATAATTAAAAGTGTCATTACTTATGATTATATATCTGTAAATTGGAAAATAATATTTTATTTAAGTAATGATAATTGCTTTTCGCGAACGTTGCACCGGATTAGCGACTTCTAGTTACAAATAAATCCGTCTCTGGTACCAGAGTCGCAATCTTCAATCACTTTCAATGTGAATTATAAAATATTTTTCATTATTATTAACTCATTAAAATTTATAATTACTTATAAAATTTAGTTAAATTTAAAACCTTGCACCAATTTTATCATCTCGTTTGACGGGCTACGTGAGGTTGTTTATTCTAATGTGTTGCAAGTTGTATATGTCTGTAGGGTAGTACCTTTTTTACCCTGAAAGGGTAACTATTCGAAAGACTGGGCTGAGAACTACAATTTATCAAATTTTTATGGCAATCGGTTGAATGGTATAGGGACTCATAAAGGACCAACATGAAGTCGCAGAGCAGATTATTGAAGTGGAACCGTTTTTCGCCTGAAAGGGGAAAAGAGCAATCTAAATCTTCAATCGACCAACAGAAATTTTTTTCTGGAAAATCCAAAATTATGCGGAAATCCCATGAATGCTGTAGAAAATGAATAAAGACATACCTTATAACTCGCAGAGTGTTTGAGCTGACACGGCAGATAAAACATGGAGCACACAGTTCACATTGCCTTTAATTGCTATAGATTAAAACAACAAAAAGTAGTATTCATACAAAATCGTAAAAATCCTAACCAAAGGTTATTTTGAAGAAAATAACTTGTAAGTTGCGGCATAATGTGATATAATGAGAAAATATACCGCACGGTCTTGTATACAGTACTGCCTGTACATGAACTTAGCTTTATTTCAAATGTGTGCCAAAAAGAATACTTTTGTGCAAATCGTGGTGCTAAATTAATCTGATTTTAAAAATTTGACACAATTAGAAATATATAGATGAAATTAGATGCGATAATATTAGCAGACGTTTAATTTGCCGCAGAGTATTTGTAGACTGTCTCTGTTCTAATGTTGCATAGTGACGTGATGTATTAAATAAGTTATAACGCGATCCTCAACGGACTAGAATTATTCGCTAATGTATATTAAATTGAACAATAATTACTGCATCAAAATGTCGGCAAATCACTTGGGGACAATATGCTAATGGGTACATTTTTTTTAATCCTTGTTGAGTTGGGAGCGGTCTATGTTATGTAACGAAGGAGGATGGATTTTCTCTTAGGAAAGGATGAAACTATCTTAATAAGATGGCACCTGTCAGCTACTTCCATAGTTGAGTATAGTAATTGCAGGAAGGATTTCATAGCCACACGCACAGTATAAAGGTCAGTCTCAACTTTGCGCTGAAGTCGATTAAATAGGCTGCACAACATCCATGAAGTTATGGTCCTCCACAATACCCTTAACTACAAGAGGGACTAATATCGAAGGTTTTATGCGAGAAAGCTTTTACATGTACTGGTGCATCGTTTTACTGCCTAATTTTGATTTTAGCACCATCTTAACGCATACTGTTATGAGCTGCTAGAATAATATCGGGTCAAAAGTAATCTAGTTTACACAGAGAAACGATTCACGATTCAATTTTATCTTAAAATTGTTATGAAACATGCATATATATATATATATATATATAGTTGTTGTAAGAATCGATTCTTTCATGTATTAATGGAGTGATAAGTTTTTTACATAAACTGAGACTTGGCAAAGTTCTATGGAGCATTATACTATTTTCTCCCAAAAAGTAATATTACTTCAATTTTGACAAAAACTTGCGCGCTATATCGAATTACATCCTAAAAAACATACTTTAATTTTAAAAAATATGTATAAATTGCGGATAGTAAAATATTTCATTTTTTTATAAATATAAACATATATTAATTTAAAGTACGAGGTCTTTCCCGGTGAATGGCATGTATAAATTCCTCTCCAGTTTCCAACCGGGTCAAAGATTTTAACAGTGACGTCTGAAGATGATGGCAGAGCAAGCCATCACTTAAAATCTTTGATCCGGTTGGAAACTCGAGAGGAATTTATACATATATTAATTTTTTATTAAGTTCAGTAAACATTTCTGTAAATGGTTTGTGGGTAATTAATAGGCTCCTGAGGGGCAAGAACCAAATATTTGAGGTAGTCGAGATTATTCCACTGACGTCAACTAATAACATAAAATAAAAATTCACGAATTTTAGCACTGTTGCACGGTGACATTTTAAAACAATAATAATTTATAAGTACGAGCACAAAATCTGAGAGTTCCTTTGAAATAAACTATGATATTAATTGAACACTTAATAAAAAAAATTCACATCTTGTGGTTTGGCGAATATTTTTATTGATTTCATCTTATGTCAGAATTGCACTATCCGAAATTTTTCTTTGATTTGTGTTCTATAAAACTGAGGTATATATATATATATATATATATATATATATATATATATATATATTGTGGACGATCCGGCGTACCTCCGTATTCGAGGATTTAAATGCTTTTTGGGCGCCAGGTATTTTTTAATAAAAATACCAAAAAAGTGGATTTTAATAGCTTTCATCCATTTCAGAACATGACAAAAATGATCACTACAGGGCGTGGTCACTCTCCGTCTGCAACTGCCGACACATCCTTCTCCTTCCACTACCCCATGACGACTGCTCAAGTCTCGCCAGACTCCATTGTTGGCCCGAGTTGCGACAATTGCAACTCGCAAGCTGGCCCGCATTGTTCATCGTAACTTTTCATGTTACAATATATATATGAAATACTATCTTCATTGTATTTCCGTCAAAAGTTGGTAAATAATATTTATACTGATGATTTTCGTAATTTTTTGTCATCACTACTCTTAAAGTCCTTGCTCCTAATTATTTCCATCGTTTATTGAGAGTCTTTTGACTGATTTTCTCTGCCTGTGCTGTTTATTTAACAGTATCATTAGATTATAAGTATATATTTACAAACACATATTTATTCATTTTTGTTGGCTATTTTTAATCGATGGCGCACTTAAAAGTATGCAGATTACCTCTGGGGCACTTACATTTGCTCTCCCCGCCACTCGTTTCGCATTGCCACAAGAAAAGATGTTTAGTAACACACCTTTACAAAATTTACATTTATTTGCTTACAATTATTTTTTCTGACTTTTAATTCTTTTAATCCTTGCTTCAATCAGGAAGTGGAAAGGTAAGGTATAGTCAAAGGTGCCTCCACCCCCCCTCTCTCACACACACATACTTTCTATCTCTTTCTAGATAATTTCATAACTACAGATAGAAATAATAAACCAAACATGAATACTTTAATTTATGATCATCGTCATGTATGACATTATTACAGAAAGTGTAGCTGTTAGTGGCTTCAGATTTTCTATTAAGAACAGAAAAGGCAAAGTTTTATTAATTGAATTTCCTTTTTACCGATCTATTTCATCATATAGAGCTGTTAAATATTGTCATATGGTGGCCAATACTTCTTCGTATTCATAACTTCTCATATCCAAACTTCTGTAAATTTCGATTAGACAGATAACAGGATGTGGCTGCCTGGGAATTGCGCCTCAATAATCAACAAAGGCATCTTGTTTCAGGATGACTTGTGCAGAAGCAAGGTAGTTTTTGTTTACAAAGATGCACTTGCATAAAATTATCTTTAAATAGAAAGTAGGGGCCCCAGGTTGCCACGTGACTAAATTCTAAATTATTATTTGTTATTCTCCTACTTTATTTCAGTGACAGAGGGGCAGGGGGTGGGGGTGTATCCACCGAAGCTTCTCACAGCTCTAAAGTCTGTAGTCTAAGTTCGGGCTTCTTTGTAGAAACATGACTAGGCTCCTCGGCTCTCTTCATCACAATAATCTTCATCTTATTTATTAAACTACATATTCAAAATCCATTCTAGCGTCTTTGATTCCGTTCAGGTTTGATCGGCTTGGCAAAAGAACCTTACGTCCTGAATTCTTTCCTAACATCTATTTCTGAATCCTCTTTCTTCGGTCGAGAGACGACGATGGATATATTCTGAGTCCACCTCCCTTTTAGTCTGATCAACTCCTATTCTTAGCTAGAACTTAAATTCAAACATCCATCTCATTTTGATTTTATAAGTTTTAGTCGGGTCAACAAATTTCAATATGAACGTTTCGATTAAATACATTTAGATATGATAATTTTGGGTTTTGATCATGTAAACTGGAAAAACTACTAAGGATTTTGCAGAGGACTGGGATAAAATATCGATAAAGAAGATTTATCCCTAACCTCTACAAAAGGCAGTCAACAATAACTACAATTGAAGGGACAAAAGTGAAAACTGAAATCAAGAAACGAGGACGAAGATTTTCTTGTGATATTGTAGTATTGTGGAACTGAGAAGAAGAAATAACATGAAGTTTGTCGTGGAGAAAGAGGTCAACATGAGAATGAACAGAGGGAAAACCAAGACAATGGAGTTTAGTATGGAAAATAGTGGAATAACAAGTGGTGTTAAATTGGGAAGAGATATTTTGACGGAAGTTAAGGAATTCTGCTACTTGTGTAGCATAATAACTAGGGATGGTAGAAGTATAGTAGACAGAAAGAACACAGGCAAGAATGTCTTTCTCAAAAATGAAGAATTTACTTACGACTAATATAGAACTGAATATTACGAAATCATTACTAAACTGGTGCGCATTGAGTGTAGTGTTATATGGGGGTAATAAGTGGACGGTAGGAGTTGCAGAAAGGGAAAGAATAGAATGTAATGAAATTTGGTGCTATAGAAGATTACTGAAAATCAGATGGGTGGATAGAGTAAGTATGTAAGAAAGGGGGAAAGAGAACAATTTTGACCAAAATAAGGGAAAAATTAATAGGCCACGTTTTGAGACATGATGGTATAGTAAAATTAGCATTAGAGGGAAGTGTGAGGGGTACTAACAGAAGAGGGAGGCCAAGAATGTAATAATTTAATCATGTTAGGGAAGATGTGGGAGTTATGTATATATGAAAAGGTTTCCACAGAATATTTTAGCATGGAGGGTTGCATCACACCAGTCTAAGGAGTCAATACTAAAACAACACCAAATTTTGGGTTAAAAATATGAATGTCTTCGATTTTAGGAGTACTGCTTCTAATCATAACGCAGTTATTAGTCATCCCACAATAGTGGATATTCATGAATTGTATAGAAAGCAGTAAATTCACGGGATAAATATTAAGGTTAATATCGATGGAGAAATCGATATTTCACTCATTTATCAGCGCTTACCTACCTTAAATTTAAGTGTTTCCGTCATATAATCCATGTAAATTTTACTACTCACAATAAAACCCGTCTCCGGGATTACGGAACGTTCTCCTCGCAACATATCGCGCGCGAAAATCCCGGTACCTGGAGCCTTGATTAAAAACTCTCCTCGTCGTACATCGTAAAAATTGATTGCCACCAGAATGGGGTCAGTCTCTTCCTCCTTCAATCTTTGTGAAACAAAGAAGTAGGAAACGCCATGCAATGGATCATAAACATGCCAGAAGCAGCACCTTGGTCAGTGTTATCGGCTGGGTCAATATAAACTGTTCTGCAAACACACACACAAAAAAATTATAAGTGGCATCATGAGGATCAACGAAAATCCCAAACGTACAATAACTTAATTCTGAGAGATGAATTTACTCTATTTACTTTTTTAGAAATTTAGCGGCATGTAATAGTCATGCATTCCTTAGTAGTAAAATTCGTTTCCGATAGCGGTTGGGAATAAAGACGGCTGAATATTTCAGTTATGCAATTACAAACGTGGTAAGATTTCCTATAAAAATATTTTTTGGAAAAGTAAATTTGCGTGAATAAGAATAGCTTGTGACTTATTATAAGTAATTCGAAATACTTATACTTTGTAATGATTTAGTGGGGGATTATTGTAATGAATTTACTTGCTTTAAGATATAATATATGATAATTTTATTTATATAAAAAGACAGAATCATCTTAAATGGGGTCCGATACGCTATTAAAAATACATAAAGAAATTAAAGGGGATGATATTAAAATTCTCGGGGTTAATTATTGTTTGGGTGCCCATGTTTATCAGATATTAAGTACATTGGACGAACCCGTTTTGTTTTCATATTCTTTTCGGTGTAGATTACCATGCGACTGGAACTTCCTTCTGCCCTCTTCCTTCGGGTTGAACCTGAAGATGCCGGTAGATAATGGCATGAAGTTGTGCTGCCGGAATTGAGGAAAATTCAGCATTTTTCCTCGTTTTTCACTCTAGCTTTACTCGTTGTTAACATCTTATCATTCCTCTCCGTGTAGCATCACACTGCTACTCTTACTCCCTCACCTGTTCAACGTCTTTCACCATACTCCTTCGCTGCTTCATCGATTGACTATTTCTCTCACCATACTAAATATTTTCCCGGGTCTCACCTACGCAGCTTAACCCCGTACAAGGTATAACGCTATCTCACGTGACGTTTTTCTGCCAATCATCACGAGTTCTCCGTCCGGCGCGGGAAAATTTTCATGACAAAGTTAACCGCGTCCCTTGGAAATTCTGAAGGTGTACGAGTCCTCAGCCAAAAAAAGCCTACCGTTATAAAGACGCAGACAGGTATGTATCCAGCCGCTAGCCCGGCGCTGGGAAAAACCCTTTCTCCTGGCCAGCGATATGTTCTTGCTGAAATTTTATCTAATTTAAAATTCCATGAATTGGAATTAAAACTGGGAGGGTCCTACTGCGCTACAACTTGGGCACTTACTTTTGCTTGCTACTTTCTATATCATTGTCTGGCCGAATATTTGTGCTTCGCCTAAGCGTTTTTATTAAAAAAACATAAATATAATCGTACTAAGGTTGAGTAATAAAGGTGAAACAAGAAAAAACATTAGTGTTGGCGCTTGCACTTGTCACAGGTTAAAGAGTTTTTGTTTCTGTTCGAATAAATCGTTATTAAAAAATTGTTTGTTTGCTGCACAGAAGATCAAGGTACCGGTTTTTTGTGTTATGAAGGTGTACCAGGATCTATTAGCTCAATAAAACAATAGAATAAGCTGGAAGGAGAGAGAAAGAACAAGACGTCCAGCCACATCAACTTCTGATGGCAACAGAACAAGTCCGTATCTTGGTTCTGATTAACAGATGAGCGAGTATTGATACAATGGACAGCCATATGGAGATTGTCTTAGTTCTGTTAATTAAATTATCCATAAGAGCCCCAATGGTGTGATCAACAGGTGAAGGAAAGGGCGCTTGCGTGCTTTCATGCTGAGCCGAAAACCTTTACTTGTCGGATTATAGAATTTTTTTTAACTACAGGCGAAGCAAATTAAAAGCACTGTTTCTACGACGAAAATTTATGCTAATGTAATTGTTGGAAATTATTTTTAAAAATGACTGTTTTTACTTTTGAAATACCCTCTGCAGACAGTCTAATTTTAAGCTTTTATTAAGTTGAGTAATCTAAAAGAATTCATAAATGAAATAAAAATTACAAAATTAACGACCAAAAATAATAAATAAATCACAAATATTATAAAGTATCTATAAAGAATCGCAAAACCACTACTTCAGTCTCAGATGATGCTATGCGAGCTGGAAATGGTTTCTTTTGAGTATTTTTCTGAGCATAAAGACGATTAAAATGAGCCCTTTTACAACTTAAAATATTTAATAAAATGTATCTTAATCACTTTAAAACTTTATTTTACACATTTAGAAGCTATTTTCAAAATTACTTTAATAGATGTGCTCTCTCACTCACACAACCGTATACGTATACAGACGTAGCGACTTCATTTCCAAATGAAGGTGCTAAAAGCTTCTAGCCCTTGCCTGCCCCAAGCTTTTTATTCAAGATCTTGTTTATGTGAAAATGGCCCGCAGTCACAGTACCCCTTCGACTGACACCCACCATTTCAAATTGTAGCGGAATTTCATTGTGGAGGAGAGAATGAGATACTTTTATTAAAACGTTACCTGCTTTGTGTGCCACATATTATTTTAATTTTCACTCTACTAATAAACAATTTATATGTATTACAAAACTATTTGAAAACCTTTCAATAGTAAACCATTGCCTTCGCCATCTCTTTGCCTATAGATCAGAGGAAGAACGTCCATTATTAAACTTTTACATGTAAATTCATAATGGAACTAAACTTTGAAAATGAACGCTTTGCATAGTTTAATATATAGAAGAAAAAATTTGACGCTAAACTCATAAGGGTTTTCATAGAATACTTTAAGTGAATTTCCTGACTGATATCGACTTTCCAGAAAAGCGAATAATCTGAAGACGAGGAATTAGTTTTATATAAAATACGTCAAAAATAAAAGTTCAATTGTAATAATATTTTCATATAAAATTTCATTTTATACTCGACGTTTTGCTTTAAAATGAGAACATATTCACGCATTGGCAAACTTTCAAACAAATAATACTTAACTCTGTAATGTACTTAAATTTAAAATTTATATTTATGGTCTTAATTTCTATTATATTTTTAACAATAGGCTAACCGTGAAACTAGATAATATAGTTATGTATCTGACCTGTGGATGTAATTAATTATACTTACAGAATCTTCCGAAGCCACTTATCCTGTTTGAATCGATATATGTAAAGATGATAACCCACGCTGAGGACTATGGAATTTATGTGTAAGAATATTATGAAAAATTCACAAATTATATACAAAGAAATTTGTTTATTGGAAATGTACTTTTACTTAATTATAATTTGTTTTTTAGACTAATATGTCATTGTTTCAAACTTTAAAAAGATTAACAATGAACCATTTAATTATAGACTTGATTAACGTCTGTTTGTAATGATAGTATATACATAGTGACATTTAACTAATACGTTTTTGAACAATTTTTATTTTGGAGTTCAATGTTTTTGTACGAAATTGTACCCTCTTCAGGTTTTGCTAAGACTGTTAAGGTTTTCTTTTTACACCACTTGAGATATTTTATTTTTATATATTTTATGAAATTTAATATTTTTGAACATAGTATTTTATTTTCGCTATGCCGTAACATATTTATTATTATGTAATACTTTTTGTTAGCCTGACAAAACGTTTATACAATTAAGACAAACAGACAGAAGCGGAATATGTTACACAGATGCACAAACAAGCATGCTAAATAAAAATGCTTGAAGTAATAAAAATTTTGAAATTGTATTGAATTATAAAATATGCTTGTTATTGGTCGTTAAATATATATGACGGGCATTCAATATTAATATTGTAAATCTAATTTTTAGGTGGTGTTTTGCATCTGTATGACTATAGTCCACGTCAATGCGAGTTAGGAAAAGGAGATCAGTTTGGTTTTAGGAAGAATGCAGAAACAAGAGAAGCAATATTGAATTTGCGACTAATTTTAGAAGACAGGATACTAAAAGAACCAGCCTACGTTTATGGCATTTGTAGATTTATAAAAAAGCGTTTGATAATGTGAACTGGAATGCACTCTTAAGAATTTTAAACAGCACTGGAATAAAATATCGAGAAAGGAGGCTTATATATAACCTGTACAGAAGACAGGCAGCATCAATTAGAATAGAAGATCAAGAAAAGAAAGGCGCAATCAAGAAAGGAGTAAGACATGAATACACACTGACGCATATGCTGTTTAACTTATATATAGAACAAGCGATGAAGAAGGTTAAAACGGAATAAGGAAAAGTAATCATACTGCAAGGAGAAGAAATATAAACCTTACGCTTTTCCGACGATATTGTAGTATTAGGGAGTAAGAAGAAAACTTGCAAACCATAATAAATGGCATGAACGGAGACCTGGAGAAAGAGTTCAATATGAGGATTAATAGAGGGGAAATAAAGGTAATGAAGTGTCGTTTGAGAAACAGTGGAATAACAAAGGGATATTTTGACGGAAGTTAAGAAATTCCGCTATTGGCAAGCTTAATAACTAGGGATAGTAGAAGTATAGTAGACATACAGAGTAGGATAACACAGGCAAAAAAGACTTTCGTGAAAAATAAGAATTTACTTACTTGTAATATAAGTGTGAATATTAGGAAATCGTTGCTAAAAATTTTAGTATGGAGCGTGGCGTTATATGGGTGCGAAACGTGGATAATAGGAGTTGGGAAAAGGAAATGAATAGAAACCTTTGAAATGTCGGGCGAATGCTGAAAATCAGATACCTGATGAGTCGTCTTTTGTGATTAACTCAGACATAATGATGAATAAAGTATAAAGGGAAAATCGTCGCGGATCGCAGAGAAAAGGCTTAATATTGTTCCACGACAATGCTCGCCCTCACACCGTCAATCTGACTGAAGAAAGCAATGGAAAATGGGTTTTGTAACACTCATACTCCACTCAGCCTAGATTTAACCCTCTCCGATTTTCATTCGTTTGGTCCACTCAAGGATTATTACGCGGAAAAAGTTTAGTAAGAAGGAGTAAGTCCCAGAATTTGTGGGAAACTGGCTCGAGTAACAAGACAAATACGTCTTTGCATCGGATATAAAAAATAGATAATCGCTGGAACTAGTGTATTAATATTCGTGGGCATTGTGTTGAAAAGCAGTAAAAGATACATAGTTTTTCCCTAGACCAATTTGTCTGTTTAATTATTAAAAGTCCCTCGTATTATTAAAACAAATATTAGATCCAGTCGTATATTTTATATAAAAATCTGTAGTTGATAAATATTAACACAGAAATAGTATTTAAATTTTATGCAGGAAAAATATTGAAGGTGATTTAATACGTAATATATTAACATATCTGAACTGCAAACTGGCAACAATTATGAGCTGATGATCTTGCTCAGTCGCTCACCGTTAAATTTAGCTTGAAAATGATGATTGTACCGATTTAAACCTTTCTTAGTTTTCAAGTCTCATTAAAATGTAGGTGAAGTGAAAGAAAGCACTGTAAGTTTACGAAGGAAAGAGTCATTTCTGTTTACGTAGTCACCTCACAAAGCTGACATTTCATCCCTGCGTGGCCGCGTACATATGAAGGGAGAGGAAAGCTTTAGTGCCCACGGGACTTTTTTGAACGGGGTGAAGGGAATTACTCTCGGCTTTCTACGTGACGCAGTGGAGCAGTCACGGGGGACTGCGGTCCTATCCCCAGTCCTCTTTTCTGCCCCTCTCCTGCAGCGGACATCGGCGCCGGTAGCAGTTAAATTATCCTTCGTGCGAGAGAGCCGGAAATTGGTGTTACATATACTTGAGGGGATAATTACATTATCATTATTCAGTCGCCGTGTCCCTGCTTCCGTCCGGCGAGGGTAATTCATGGTCGAGGTGTCAGATAATCCTTCAGCTCTGCCAGCCATGAGTCATGATCACCCATTCAGTCTGGCCACGGAGCGTGAATCTGCGCGCTGGCAAGGAATCGTCGTTAACGTCAAAGAATCACCCATCCCGTCGATGAATCATCTGGAGAGGGCAGGGCAACCGCTGCTGTCACACACTTGTTTCATTGCACCACCCTCATCATCTCTCTTCCAACAAAAGAGGCCGAGATTACCTGAGATTGAGATGAGCAAAAGGGAAAATGATTCATACTCGTGGCTAAAGATCTGAATAAACTCTCCCCATGAGACAATTTACAGACGTTGGGCAAGACTGCGACTATTTCTGTCAGGGTTTCGTTCTTCTTCCACTATAAACTTAGTTGATATGTTGTTCTCTTCTCAATACAAAATAAGTTGCTCTCGACTGATATCACTGCATATAAGTATTATGAACACTTAAATTCTCAGATTACGAACAAAGACTGCACCATATTAATCAAATGAACAGAAAAATAAACTATGCCACCTAAAAATCGATACTTATTATCCTTAAAAGTTACCAAATCCTTTCTTGCGATCAAACACTTGAGATGTTCATGACAATAGCCTTGACACGTTTCGAAACTTTATCCACACAATTTTCTTTAATTATACAGAAACACGAGCAATAACACCTCAACTAATAAAACAATTATGGTCTGTAATTAACAATTAGCAATTATAAATATTATTTGTTGAGTTATAATAGAGATTAATTCAAATTAGATAAATACTTTATATAAAGACGCAAGAATCGTTGGCTATATTTTCATCCTCCTTAATCATTTGTTTAGATATTCAAATAAAATTCTAATATTAATTAAATTATTTGCAGCAACAAACATAGTATCAATTGTACGAAATTGCAATAGTTGGTAATATTCTAACAGAATGTATCAGTACGCGTTGGTCTCTGACGTTACCGAGAATTGAGAAAGATTGAATACAAGCAATTATGCATTATGTAATTGTTCCAACAATATCGACTATTTTGTTACAATCTGATAGGTCTTACTCAAGATATTACTATCCCTAACTTCTGAAAAAACGGAAGGATGGAAAAAGACAATAGGAAGTATTTTTTAAAACATGCAGTTTGACTCAGTTGTGCTTCAATACATTACAGTGAAATACAGCTCTTTTGCATTAATACGATATAGTACGAAAGTTTGTTACATTTCTCAAGAATTTATTATTGGGAATGAAGTTAAATGAAAAAGTTTGGAGTTTACTTTATAATAATAGATGAAAAATTGATAGATTCCAAATCTGGTGATATATTTCTTAATAATATATCTTAGCGAGAAAATAAAATTTTGAGGGTAAATTAACTATGATTCATAATTAATCAAGAGGCTTTTACTTTACAGAAATTAAGGTTATTTATATCACTACAGAAAAAATAATAATTCTAAAATATTCAGGAATTCAAAAACGTTAATGTTCAATTAACCTTGAGTTCCTATTGTAAATACCATAAAAATTTTAAATTTTTGAGTCATTTGCTAAAGGAAGAAGGTTTACTGTGATTACATAATTTACATATGTAAGCAGGAACAATTTTCACTCTCCTAAAATGATGGAACAGATTTTTGTTCGTCTTAAAATAAAGAGAGACCTTTTTACATTTTTATATATGTACCCAATAAGGCTCATTTTAAAAAAGGTGCCGGTCTCGATACCATTTAAATCACGTTTTCACATACAGATTATTTGTTGAATGAAGTCTTTTTCCGGTTTAATATAAATAAATACTCAGGCTACACCGGACACTAATCTAGTAAAAAAACATAATCAGATATGTAAAGCGAATTTTGCATTTATTTAACAATTTCTACATATTTGAAAATCAAGTTGAAAGAACGGTGTATGACGATTTTATTTTAGTCTAGTAAACATAAGCTTTCACGTAAGCTATTTTAAATACCATTATAAATCTTTAAATTGACATTCAATATTCTGTCAATTGGAAATAAAAATATATATATTTTAGATTTATTTATGGTACACTGGTTGAAGATTCTTTATCACACGTTTTATTTTGAACGTGTACTACGAATGAATCAAAATATATTCGTATACTTCCTCAGACTTTTTGCAATACATATATTTCAAACTATTATTATTTATATTAAAATTATTTTTTATTCAATCTCAAAGGTTCTATACTTATTTATAGTATTGTAGAAGAAAAACTGCAACAAAATAAGAATAATTTATAAGTGCTGACTTGACAATTAAATTTACCCATTAATATTTTTTCACTTATTCATTTAGCTGAACTTGTGAGAGCATATATAATTTTTGGAAAATATTTATACGAAATATTTACAATTTTAAAAACAAAATATTTTACCAAACTTTTCTACCAACCTTTCTGTTTTCATAAAAAAAATCACCAAAACCAATTAAGCTGTTCCTATAGAGTGGTATCAAGGTAAATTATTTTCGCTGTTAGTTGAAGACATGTATATTAGAATATTGGGTGTCAAAATCACCTGCATGTTGTACAACGTGGCCAGTGATGGATCAATTACCCGCGGCAGTTTAACCCTCTTTACCTCGTGATGGCTAGTCGTCGACAACAAAGGGCTCCACGTGAGCCGGCAGATTGATATCGAACTTCTTCGCCATCAGCAGTGAGTTAATTACCGTGGTAACGAGAGGCTGACGTCACGGTAGTTTCGCTGCTCAGCTGAGCGGCATAACTGCTTCCTGCACTAACTGGCCAATATCTATGCTTCGTTTTGCTTAAACTTATTGGCCTTGCTTGTTACTCTCGTTCGTATCGACCTATGCCAATAATATGTGGTGTCAGAACTATGAATATAAATTTAAAGACTGCTGTATATATTTACGAAGAACATCAATCGTTTGGGTACAGGGATTCAGAGGCTTGGAATTAGTAGGTAAATATACATTGGGTAAATAAATAATTGGGCGTATATCTGTCTTCGGTAGAATGCTTCCAAGCTATGGAAGGAGATACGAAATATAATGCAAAATTTCAAACAACATAAGAAATATTCACCTTCAAAACGAAATTAGATTCAGACTGCTAAACGCGTGTCCAATAATTTCTTAATTGTGGTGGGGTTTTGCAATCATTAATGTTTAATTGTTTTTTTTAATAAAATCGGAAGGAATTTTAATACATTATATGTAAACAATTGAGGTTAAATAAATAAAATAAAGCAAAATAAACATTATGTTACAAAGAAATAAACATTGCATTTAAATTTTGGGCCGGTCACTTGCTACGCTGAACGGAGAGCAATAGTTTTATATAGGGATCAAGTGGGGTTAGAATAAAACACTTAGCATCAAAAATTTAAAAACACAAAATAGACAGGGGCGAGAAACGTGAATTTTGTACATCACTGCTTGCGGATCCAGGTGTTCGGTATGATAATGCATCTCGTCCTTGGTCAGGCTGTGATGGCTGGTTTCTGCTTCTCGATGGCGTGACACCAACAATCAGCCATTTTATGCTGAAGAGACTCCTCCTGGTAATTATGCCGAATTCTAGACAAAAGCTTCAGCCTCCTTTGAATATTGTCTAAAGCTCAAGTAATTTAGATGAATAGTAATGATAATATCAAATCCAAAAGGTAATAATGTAAAGCGCTCGAAAATCTCCTTCGCTCCTTCTTTCATTAATTTCTCCCCGCCTTCGTCTGTCTGGCGCAGTGTGTGTGTGTGCTGAAATGGTACTTCCAGCTTTCCCTTAGTGGTTCGTGTTTCTCAGACCTTATATGGGTCGCAGGTCAAAAATGTCCAAACCATTGTTGCAAGAGATGTGCACGTTTATAAGTGACTAATTCAGGATTGCTCATCTTTTTTAAGTCTCGAGGACTGACTTGCAATTCTCCTAGTGTTACTAGATTCTCGTTTGTCATCTGGATATAAGTATCATCTCAATTGGATAACTGTGATCATTATTGCTCTGCCGTTGACTTGGTAATTAGCCTACCCGTTTCTCAAGAATTTACGTTATTTATATAATAATAATAAAATAACTTAATAAAAGTTATGATGGGGAAAATATATATGGGTGTAAATACACACCACATAACGAAATAAACCACCTTCCGCTTACTCCATCCCCACTTCATTCTTCCACATCTTATCATTTTTCTATTACATACGATAAACGATAACATTCATATAGCATTATTGTCAATAGAGATCAAACCCAGATTATATATATATATATATATATATATATATATATATACCTCCATTGGAGGGGGAACAGGAGTCCCGTCTACCCAAGGAAAGCAATTTAATTATTAAAAAATTAATGTATTTTTGGGGCACTTCATAACTTTTGTTATGAATTTGGTTTTTTAATTAGTAGTTATAACTGAAATTTGATTATTTGAATGTAATTATATATAAAATATCGTTTATTTTGTCTTGAATAGACTCCGAAACGGCTCAATCGATTTCAATGAAAATTTGAGGGTTTAAAAACAGGAGATTTATCTTAAATATTAGTACAAATTGATTTTAATAAATTGCAGAAGATATTAACAAAATTTTTATATATTATTTCTTCCCATAGGTACGTTCAAGTCTCCAAAAATTACTGCGGGTATTTTATATTTTTATGCCCCGAAACGACTAAATGGATCTCAATGTAAATTTCAGGGATGAAACAGCAATTATAACTAAAAGTTTAGTGTATGTTTCATTTAGGTAGCTTGTTGAGTTCATAAGATATTATTGTAAATATTTATGAATACATTGAACTGCCGTGCTGAAGCCGGAGTGAAAACGAACTGCGAGTTATGATTCCTATTAGGCGTTTCTCAAACCATTCATTGTAAGCGTAATTTGTGCTGCATGAGAGACAGAGGGATGGGGGGAATATTCTCAATCCATCTTTTGTTGCAGTAGGGTTCGCGCCGTAACTAACCTATTGTTCTCATAGACCTAATTCCCTGAGAAACAATAAACTTATTTGGATCGTCGATACTATGCATACATGTATTGGTTTTATTTGTCGCGTTAAGTAAATTTTATTTTAATATTTAATAATTTTCCGAAACGTACGATAGCTGGACCTGTTCAAAACCAACTGCGAGTTGTAATGTTTGCCCTGAAGCGATCATAAATAAATGATTCCGTACTTTTTATATATTTAATGAATTCAACTTTAACAAAATTCTGTACCCGTAGTTTCGCTTTTATACAATAAAAAGAACAATTTCCACGCGAACGAAATCTCGAGCATGGTTAGTCTTAAAAGAAAAATAAACAGAAAACAAAAATAATTTTGGTCATAACAGGTTCAAATTGCAAACAATATAATATTTCACATCAAAAATTTAAATAAACTTTTTCCTTTTATAAATACAAGTTATAGGAAAATTAACAATATTCTTTCATATTAAATGTTGTAAGGACCAATGAAACATTTTAACACAAAATAATAATTTTTCGACGTTATTTCAATTTAATAATAAATGTTACCAATTATTATTATGAAACAAATTATTTATTTAAAATTTTATTTTGAAAATCATAAATAAAGTTTTAATAATGGATTATAAATATTTATTAATTTTAATTTATTGTTTTTTTGAATATAGTGTTTTTTTGAATTGTCTTAATAAATTACATTCGAGATAAACTTGTTCCACGCCTCAAATTTCAACATTATACTAAATAAATTCACGATTTTCTTTTCATTTATGTGTAGTGACAACATTTTGATTTATAGTTTGTAATTTTTTTGAGCTCTTTTGATCTAGTTTCAAGTACACGTTTTGTTTTCCCTATTTAGCTTTCCTGAAAATTAGCTAGACTATTTAATGTGGTTCTTACGCAATTCCTTCTTCACATGCGAACCCTTTCTGTCTCCAGTATTCCACCAACAAAATATGTAACTGTTTGCATGATAATTGCGCTCAATCTCTATGCGGGAGTAAGACATATATGTATATCCATATAAAGAATATAGGACAGAACGTTCTTACTGCGTGGAAAAGCAACCAATTCGAACACTGCATCCGATTCCCGCATAAATGACAACAATCCTCAAAACGGGACGAATTGTAAGCTTCTAACGACGTTTGTGCTAACAATCAAATAAATGTTTAATTTTCGCTATGTAGTGGGGATAATTTGGCAGTTTTGGATGCATAAGTCAGAATTTATTCTGCGCTCGTTGCCGGTGCCTGAAATAGCAACCGTTCTTTTCTATACACTCGGACCCTATGTGTACATACTATAGAAAGCCGTTACTCTGAGGACGCAAGTGATTCGAACCACTTTGTCTGAAGAAGAAACGCTCCATTCGCCAAACTTTCAAAGGAATCACGGTTTAAAAGAGGACACGCTGCTCCCTCGTTTCCATCATTTGGTTAAGGCCCGGCGCATTCGGCCCGATTTAGTTCCGCTAGGGAGAGCTGAGTCACAGCTCGGGAGAGATTGGTTCTGGCACCCTCGCTACCCTCGCTACCCTTGCTACCCCTGCCACCCCGTCACAGCGCTCTTTGTGGTGCAAGACATGGTTTCTGGTTCATTTGTCCGCCGCTTCATTCAGCGACGCCTCCCACCCTGACATGGGGAGCATAAATGACCAGCAAATTATAAGTGAAATATGGGAGCACGACGTTTCCCCAAGATTGAAATATCCACGGGACCTTCACTTATTCGCCCTAATGAATGTAAGACTGTTGATGGCTTTTTACTCTTAATTTAATGACTTAACTGTCCATTTATAAAATTAAAAATATTAAGATTATATAAGTTTCAATAAAGTCAAAAAAGAGACAAAAAATTTAGTGATACATAAATTACACTTTAAAAACAATTACATGTTTCGGTCCTGATCTGGACCCTTCTCAGGTTGAACTGAATAACACTGCAAAAAATTATAACATTCTAAAGATATTACAGTAGAGCCAAAGAGTACAGTAATAAAGAACCATTTTTTTTAAAAAAAGCAGAGATAATAATTACTAATTAGATTAATTACATTTTATGAATTAAGATATTATATATCCTACGGAGCAAATAAGTGTCCGATTAAAAGCATTAATGTTGTGTTTAATGTGAAGCATTTATGAAACTAATCGGGATTTGTAGTTACTGTCTTTGTCTGAAATTGGAAAATTATCTCAGTTAATAGTGTGGTAAGAATCTAAAATATGTTTTGAAATAACTGATAATTTGTGTGGTGAGAGTTTAATATTGGATCTGCGTTCCTTGATTCTGGTGCTGATGGCTCGTTTAGTTTGGCCTATGTATACACAAGGACAGTCATTGCAATTTAATTTATATACAACATTGTGAATTTTGTTTTATCAACTTGGTCTTTCAAATGTTTTACAAAATTGTATAAATTATTGAGTTATTTAGTTATGAGCTGGATTTTGTAGGAGTGGAATAGGTTTCTCAAAGAATTCTATAAAGGTTGGTGGAATGACATACTAAGAAAGGGTTTCATGGGATTGGTGTTGGATATTTGACCACGAGGAAGATTCATGCAGAGAAAATCTAAATGAAGCATAAATATAACTATTTGCCAATTGAAGTAACACAAAACTCTAAATCTCGAAGAACCAATTGACTTACAGCCCAATGTTTAATAGAAAGTTGCTCTATCCATCTTTGGGGCTGTGCCAGTGGTACAAAAATTACTTATATTCAAATATATCAGATTTTTTTTGTAAAACCTCCTCGTGTATCGAAAAATCCAACCTCCATTTCAACCATTAGGGAAGTGTAAATGATTATGGGGTTTTTATTAAAATAATTTAATAAAATTACTTTTATTAATACGGAAAACAATTCCTTTAAGGGGTCCTACGCTCTATTACAAACAAATAAATAAATTAAATGGTTAATTTACTTATGGGGTAACCACGTGCAGCAGAGATTTCGTTCACTTGACGAACCTGTTTTATCTTCATTCATCTCTGGACGCAGTTACTAGGTGACCGGAACTTCCATCTCTTTCGGGTTGAGTTAAAAATTTTCCCTCTGCCGGCGGAAAGTGGGATGAACCTGGTACTGCCGATTATTGAGGAATACAAAATTATTGACAGAACGCATCTCCGGAATGTAAAATAATTGGAATATCGAATCGATTTTAAATCTTCCGTTTTACTGCACGCAAATAAACTGGGGTTGAGGGTATTTTCTGATATCGTGGGTCGCCACAGTTAGTTTTTATCTACTAAGACCATTCTATAATCCCTAGAAGTCTTAGGAATTGTAGAAAAGGAAACTATATATTTAAATTGTCATTAATTCGTGCGACCTCCGCAAGGTCTTCGAAAATTTTTTCCTACCCGGACTGAAGCGAAAGTTTTTTTAACAAATAACTCTATATCTATCGCTTCTGTCAAAAAAACTGTTTATTTCAGTATCCATAAAATTAAGTAATTTTTCTCATTTCAAATCCTAATGCTTATGTAGGAAAAGTAGACATATTTAGAACAAAATTTTTGCGTGCAATGCCTTTGGTCAGAATAAATCTCAATTGGATGTTTATTTAACATTAAGCAATCACGATCATTATTTGCTCTGCCGCTGGCCTGGCAAGAAACCTAGCCCGCTCCCTATTAATTATCCTCTATATACATATATGCAAAATTAATAAAAGTTATTATTGAAAAAATTGTTTCTCATATAAATATACCACACCACATAAAATTTCGTTTGCCTTGAAAATTACGTCTGTGGCCAATTGAAGTGATTGGCCTTAGCTCTTAGAAAATACGTCAGTGATGTATTAATCTGGCCACTTATACCTATATAGTATATTTATAGTCACTTATTCAAGAATTAATTTCTACAATGACAGATCTAGGGAGAAGTGAAAAAACGAACCTGTCAGACGTGAATAACTAGTTGTAGTTTTAAAAACAGATGCAACATATCACACCTACATTAAGCCATGAAAAGAAGATATTCAGATTCTAATGCAATGTAACCTGAGTAAGAAGGAATGTATGGAGGCACGGTATTTTAAAAGAAAAGGTCAGAACTGTAAATTTACGTCTCGAGAATGACGTCTTCATAATTTTAAAAAGTCATTAAATTCGACTTGAGATAATAATTATGAAATAAAAATAATTAACACATGCAACCAACTAATGTTAACAAGTATGATTATTTTTATAGAACTTTATAGTAATAAAAGATACAAAATAGTTTGGAAATGAAAAAATCTCTATATTTAAAATATGCAAGCACAAATTTAACAATAAAATTTGAACGGAAATAATAAATATTACAATTACTTTTTAGTGAATTTAGAGAAACGACTAATGTATAATGTATTCTTTTAAGGCAAGTCATGGGCAGTATGGAGGATAAAGATATATTATATAGAACTATATAATAATTGTTCTATTGACATAAAATCTTTTCAATATGAAATTTTTCGCAATATCAGTACTACTACTAAATAAAAGAAACTAAACAGAACATGAATTAGTAAGTTGTGCATTCAATATAATATTCCTACGCCATTAAACATTACATACGAATATCGATTTTTTCAGATAGTCAAATATAATTAGCAACTCTGGTAAACATTGATTTAAGTTTAACCTCATTATTTAGAGCAGACTTGATTCGGTTAAACGATTTCACCCAACGAAATTGGCAATATTTGTAATTTGTCACTGTATGGACCTTTTCCGTACATCGCTCGACAAATGCACATGTTTCAGTTTGAATTTCAATATAATTAATGACAATAATTAAATGCAATAAAATTTGTAAATTTGTGAATAAAGTAATTACTTTTATAAATTATTTCTATCTTTAAGTTACATTTTCAGTTCTGTTAATGACATATATTTTATTTTAGTTTCCATGATGTGATAGTTATGCGGAAATGAAAAAACTTGCGCGAGCCTAGTTACCGTGGAACGTTGCATCAGACCAGTCTTAAGACTAAATACCTCAATAACTACACCAATCTCTTGAAAACGTGACTTAGCTGACATCAAGCGCCCAATTTTTTGGAACGTGTACTATGTCTCCATTCAAACGTAATATTTATTTTATCATGACCATCATGGTGACTCACAATACTTAAATCGTGTCAAGATATATCCTGTTTCATTAAATAAGCCACCTACCTTACAGTGTCTAAAAGATCCCCGTGCACTAATAGATTGAAAGTATCCCCGGTGCTTTAATAGAGTTAACAATTTTCCAGCTACACTAAATGATACAAGAATACACGCAGGGAAAAATACGCCCTGTAGCTTAACGAATTATAAATTCCGTCCTCATTTAATTCCTTCGATCCTTCCACGAAAAAAAAAATCGTCCATTCAAAAGACATTTCTGAAGAACACAAAATTAAGCGTCCTGTCAACTAATTTAAAACACGTTTCGCAGTTAAAAATTAAAACCCTAAACACACAGAAGATTTTAAGCCTAGAGTTTTAATTACGATTCAGCGTATAAGACAAACGTAAAAATATAACTAAATCCAACAACTCTTCAATAGAGAAAATATTAATTATGTGTAAATAGTTTGAAAGCGTAATCATGTTCCGAGGTTTCGTAAAATGTCATGATAAAAGGCGGTTCAAATTAAAAAGTGAGGATATAAATGTACGCATATAAAATATTATTTTGTATTCCTCTTTTATTATCATGTGTTCCAGGTGTTTTTATTGCAGGATTTTATAGGTCAAATATGAGAGTAGAAGAATGTAAATAAATAGTCACGCCAATTGCGCGCAATTAAATATAACGTCTCTTTCGTCACAAACTTACGCATACTGATCATTCATATATATTTTTGAACTAGAATTCCTTCCACGTTTGTGTAGGGATTTTTCCCCTCCCTAGATTTTTATGGAGTACTTAAGAACAAGTGTAACAAGTTTCGTAACCCATTTAAACATGCTCAAAGAAATTCCAATTATACAAACAAGGAAACAAATACTTTTCACGAATGTTAACTCCAATGAAACGATTCAAATAGACTAAAACTATTTTAATCAGAATTTGAGTTTGAAATGAATGCGAAGAATGGAGAATGTGGTTAGTTGGAAAGTGAAAGAAAAAGTTGCATGGATTTGCTCCAATGAAATTGAAAAACTCATTGGTCAGTACAACTTGCGAATGTATATTTTCTAACTCGAAAAATATTATTTAATACAGTATTTTGTGTTATCTTGAAAATAAAAGTTGCAAACGGCAACGAAGTGCTTAGTAACTTGTGCATGTGAGAGGACATAGATTTTAAAAAGTGACGGTTTGTTAATAAGAATTTGTTAACAGAACTCACAGAAGTATTTATGGCGATTTATTATCTTCAAATGGTTTCCTCATTTATCATCAGTACATAATCAGACGAAAATCGCCGTTCAGAAGCATAAGTAGTTCGCCCCAATTTCGCAATCGCACAAACACCTTCTGAATGAATCTTAATTAGGTACGTCCGGTTGGCTGAACAAGATAAGGGCCTAAGTTATGCATTACGGCAATTAACAATCGACAAGGTTAAACTACGCGAGTTTAATGATTATATCAGGCAGAAATTTATTGCCAAACCACAAGCGGAAATGTTAACGCAATTCAGTGACAATAGGAATTAATATGAAAATCTCCCCGATTAGGAGCATTGTTCCTTGGGAAATGTTAACTTACGTTTAATTTTTAGGAACTCTACAACTTGAAAAATATATTAATAACAATTGTCTCCCATGTATTAATTTCAGGCGACCACTTTGCTTCTGAAAATAAAGAAACAAATCGAAGAATACACGGTGTTCTATAAATAACGCAGGAATTAAACAGAACTAACTTTTAAAAAATATTTAATAAATATCTAGTTTCGCTCATTTACAATTTTCAAGTATTTGATTAATTTAACAATTAAGTCATTCAAGAACATATTTTAAATTTATTTGTATTATAATTCATTTATTATTTACCACCCTTAATTAAAATATATTTATTTGACTTAAATAAATTTAACCACTATACTAACATAAGTCAAGTTTTTTCCCATTCGACTTCACACTTGCTGCTTAAGGTAATTATTTGTGTGACAGGGCGTTGTATGGCAATAAACATTTATTTATAATCGTAGTTATTTTCGAGCGGTAATTATAAATAGCAATGGTCATAATCACCTTGGTGGTAATAATATTTCAGACCGCGGATTCGGTCGCATTAGGTACAAGCGTATAGTCTTACGTAGTATCAAAGTATTGTCGTACTGGAATGGGCAGATAAAATTTACATTATTAAAAAAATTTGAGTAGATTCGAGAAGCTGTTGAACTCCTTAAAAAGTAAACAGGAAAAACATTGTGTTATATATATATATATATATATATTATTATAACTGGTCTTGAGAGAAAGAGGTCGTGCTTGAAAAATCCTGAGAGACGGTGAAGGGTTTTTAAGAGGGATTGGGAAGTTGAAAAAGCTGTAATATTTAATTATTTTAATCCCCATGAACATAATTCATAAATGAAAATAGTTCAATCTTGTAAGTAGACAGCATACAAAGGTGACACTAACATAAATTACGTTTATTTGATTATTGCGTGTTGTAGATTATGAATTTAAACAAGAAACTATTTCTGTTTTTTATTTACTTTCCGAACAGTAAAAGATACGGCAATATTTGTGATATTTGATCAATTCAATGTATATCTACTTGTAATTTTTCTTATAATTATTTACTAATTGGTAATATTTACCTTGCAAATTACTATAGGGTGGACGGCTTGACGTCAACTGATGACGTCAGCCTTCTATTCCGTCCCTGAGACCCTAGTACACTCACTCTTCCAGCACTCGTCTGAGCACCTAAGAAAGTTGGTATTGTGACTCACACATCACTCCAGGTGTCAAACAAAACAAGGGTCAGCAAGCTCACAAACAATTGTAAACCTCATGTACTTCAGATCAAATTGCATTATACGTGTCAGATCCGTGTTATTTTTATATTTGAGGAGTTCTTAGTCTCAATAAGAAACCAGGAAAGCTTTATATTGCCATTATGCTTTAGAAAACGGGTGTATGTATACGAAAATATTAAATTATACTGATAAAAATATGTATGTTGTATTTTTGTGTTTATTTATGCGATTCAAATTGTGGTGAGTGATCTACCTAGCTTATCATTAATGGCGTTGTATGTTCATAAATATTCACATAATATTGACGGAAAATTCTTTCTGAAGGAATTAGAAATATCTAAATCCTATGTAATAAACTCTATTAAAGGGCTCATGACACCAAAGGAAACTACAGAGTCCGCCAATTTTGAAATTCGAAACTACAAGGGTTCTTTTATAAAAGAAGTACCTAAATTTATTTATAAAAAACAAAAATATATTCCAGATTTTTTTATCTCAGATTACTACTCCACATAGCCACCATCGTTATTCAAGCACATGTAGTAACTAGAAACAATTATTTGTACGCTTTTGCCAAAGAAAGATGCTGACTGTGATAGCAGACAATTGTTTTATCGCGCACATTTTCACGACCTTCATTTAACTATCTAATCCACTTAATCGCCATTCTATCACAAATCACGAAATTTTCGATAAATGTTTGCTTGTATTACATTCCTTGCATTCAAGAAACGAATTACCATTCTCACTTCACATTCGGTGGGCCACTGAATTTTCTGGAACATTTCTAAACATTCTAACAAATGGAAAATACAAAATTGACGATCTTTCACAACTGAGTCAGGTGGAGGATGTGATTGCGCACGCTCAAAGTCGCAGCTGCGGCGCTGCAGCGGCACAATGTTAAAAGAAGACTTACTTTAGAAACATTCCTCGTAGTTCATGAATTTTATTTTCCATATTTCTTGTTTGCGAGATATCTGCGAACGTAATTACAACGCAGAACATTTTGTCATTTTTCTTGCGATAAAGTTATTCTTTTAAACTCGTTTGTATCTCAATTACAAGGTGTTGTTGTTGTGGTATTTAGTACTAAGACTGATCTGATGCAACCCTCCATTCTAACTTACCTTGCGCAAGACTTTCATTTACGCATAACTATCACACCCCACATTAACCTAGGTATTTTATTTTTCTCTCATAACATTATTAATTTATTCTATGAATATATTTTTACTATATTTACAATGGCCTTATCTTATGATTTTCCTATAAACCACGAGTATTAACTTGTAATACGCCAAACTACTGAAATGAATGAAGGGAGGATATTATTATTTTTATGATGAAAAAATATTATAAAACTGTTAATAATTTTGAAATTTACATTTATTTATTAGAATGTACAATAATAGCCGGCTTTTACTCTATATGTATACAATTTATACAGATTAAATTTCTTATAAGTAAACACATGAGTTTAAACTTAAGACTATTTAAACAGACCGTCCCGTACATAAGAATCACTAACATAAATTATACTCGGATTTGGCAGTACCAGGTAATCGGAAAAGGGTTTGTCGTCTCAGCTTGCTTGGACTTTTTCGCTGGACTGTAATCGGACTTCCTTGTTGAGTGAAGACTGCTTGGGAATTCCTGACTGGATCACGCATTCCTTCCGTTATTTACATGTCCTCCGCCAGGACAATCTCCCATTTCATTCAGGATATAACTGCTTAACATGGAATTCATCAACTCGACCACCATGTCCATTATGTTCAATCTTAAACACCACGTCCTTAATAATGTTTTCGAGCCCCACGTCCTCAATACCTAACAAAAATCCACGTCTTCCAATAATTATGTCCAAAATCCATTTTTCGTGGGTTTCTAATTATTTGTCCCCACTTAAGTACTTCATATTCTGTCGGTGGCGAGGCTCGTATCTTTCCTCCATCGGAGGTGCCGTTTGCCACTCTCTATAGTCGTTTTTTGGGAAAAACACCTCCCTTTCTCATGAAATTTCACAGTAACTTTGATAAATCCCAATCGTGTCTAACTTTTGTTACCCCTGTCTGTAACATACGACTTCAATCCCGCAGCTTGCCTTTGATTCCGTAATGACTAATTCCGCTACTAGTTGTGTTTTATCCATTAAATTACATAGCCTATGGAAATTTAATTAAAGTCTTCTTGATTTTTAGGTCATGCCGTTTAAAATGACTAAAAAGCACGCTTCATTTATAAGGATGGCCATATCAAAATTTATTCTTAGTTACTTTGCACCTGAAACATTTCTCTTATTTTACATAATTAATTTTATATTATTATAGCATTGTATGAACAGTGACGGGGAGGTTTTTGATTGGTATTTGATAGCTCAGCAACGTGATTTTCTGTATCGAAGAATCAGTTTGCCTATATGACTCCGGGAAAGGTTTCACGATTTTGTCGATGTTATCTTGACTTGAAAATTGGTATACTAAGTGAGAGGAAATACAAATATGAAAATTACTGAAATGTGTACAATGTGTTGGGATTTATTTTTATATTTGCGCGTTTGTAATCCATGCACGATTCAGTGCAACAATTAGAAAATAATGTGTATTAAAGGTAATATATAGGCGCAATACATTTATCGTAGTTAGAATAGCTCAATTATAAACAGGAATAGTGACTAGGTTAAGTTTATTTTCAATCACTTTATTATCAAGCTATCTTCAATTAATAATAAAGACTATCTTTAATTATTTTGCTTTTAACTGAATAGATTTACTAACACGATCATGGGTAATTACCAAGGTTCTGGTTGAAATTTACAAGTAAGAGATGACATCAGAAGCGTCTAGCAGGATCCGCGCAACCCTCCGAGTTAGAAGGTAAATATATAGAGTTCCTGAGCGATACGACAGGGAATTCGTCACGAGCGCCCCAAAGCAGAAGCCACGCGACTCGTGACTCAGATACGAGCAAACAGTTCGTGTTTTGCCTAACACAAAGCTCTGCAAATTAGACGCGCCTCCACGCCATTGTGTTCTTGTTAAAGGGATCCGCTCCGTAGCAATATGCAGCGTAATATATTTTCGATTAATATATAAATGGCATTAGGCGCAAATCTCATTTCCTAGCAGATCGCTCGGAGAAAGAGCCTGGAGGGGCACTTGGAACCCTCCTCTTAGATCCTGGGTTAAACTGTTCCCAATCCTCGCAGAAGCCACTTCAATTTAATTTAGCATCACAAATAAAGCCCCTTCCCAACGTCTCCCCTAATTCCATACATCTCCATCAGCAGGATCTCACGACAATGGATCGGGTACAGTCTGCATCGCGTCGAACATTCGGTACTTTACTATGCATCGTTGCAAAAACTACCACTCTTTATTATCGACACACTTCACTCAGCTCAGCAAATAATTCCTAAGATTTAAAAATCAGTTTGTCAAATAACCTGGAATAATACCTTATATAAAATAACGGAGGCGATCAAAGCGTTACGAAGCTGACGATATATCATACCATCTGTCGTTTATCGAAGAATCGATATTGAGGAGACCTCATGTATAAATTCTACATCTGTATGGGAAATTCTAAACATCTATCTAGGTTCCCGGTGTTGCCCTATAATTCATTAAGTTAGTCCGTTGCAGTATTTAATTCGACACCTTCATCAGATAGATCGACACATTTTTGAAAATTTACCTTTCCACTCCCCTTATCATTGAAATTGCTCAAATGATCGTAAAAAATAAATTTTTCTGGTTAGATGGAATGTCGACTAATGATCATGTGTATTAATCCTAATTAAATGATACATATTTCAACATTTGCACACTTTAATGTCGAGTTAATTTAAAAATAGTACATTCAGTTTGCACACAATTCGAAATGTCAAAACAGCGCCAAGCTACGACGCAATGAACTTGTGCATGTGTTGATGTCGAATACCACAAATTATTCAAATGTCAGGCTGAAATTTGTAATTATGTTATTATGTACGGAATTCCAAAACTGAATAATTTTTTCTGAAAATTAAAAAAATGATTTGTATCTCCACGTCCACGTCCAACTATCACTAAGAAGATGAACATTTTTCCATTCTTATCTTTCTTCTAAAATTATCAATTTGCTTTACTGAGCTTCGTTTAAAGAATTTTCACTTCCTTAGACTAAAATGTATATCAGAGATCTCGCTTATTTACGTTGTAGCCTGAAACGAACTTCTGTTTTGTTCTTCGTTCTGTGTCTCGAAGCATTTTCGTCGTAGTACCGAGGATAGCTTTCAGGTATTTCTATTGGATTTCTAAGAAGGCAGGCAGACATTTGAGGCGAACTCTTCCTTCTCACGTGCAAGCGTGATCTCGGCAGTTGGAAGGCGGTGGATTTTGCTACGTCAAGCTCCGGAAAAAACTTTTAGTTTCAGCGAATATCTTTATATCTCAGCAGAGAGTTTTGGATCTCAGAATTTATCGTGCGGATATGTTTATTTTTGAATAACTAACCATATTCCTTCTCTTCCATTCTCTTCCAAGAATTGAACTGTACTTTCTGTCTCATTGCGACCTCCGAGCTCTTCTTTTAATTCTCCAACTACAGGGTAGAAATTTGTTTCACGTGACGTGACTAAGCCAATCTCATCCAATTTTACAAATTTGCGGAATGCGCTGTAGCACAGGTAGAGGCCAACCTTCGGGAAATTTTCATGGGTCGTCGACTACGGCTGACTTACTCCCTTAATCACCAAGGCTTTGACTGCAGTCACGAGCTTAATATTTTGGAACCGCCGCCCTGGTTCCCATTTGAGGACAGGAAATTGCAAAGCTTCCCAGCCTGGCGCCTGTAATATTTATGTATTCACCTCTATTTGTCACAATAATGAATTTTATCAAATTAATTAATTTGGGATGGTTGTGTTTGTGTTCCTCTGCTTTTCAATCTCTGATCAGTCATCAGGATACGATAAAGTCATCGTATTCTAAGTAATATATAGACGAAAGTATAGATGGAAGCATAAGAAAGAAGAGGTATATGATGACATAATAGATGGAAATAAATGCGTAAAAGGAAATAGAAATTCCAGGTCATACAGTTTTTAAATAATATAAATTTGGTTTCCTTTTTATGAATAATTAAAACATTTAATATTTGCAAATACAGTATTTCAACAAGAGCAAAACTTTTACGGTCCAAATTTCGATATGGAATCCACTTATGAATATGACGAAAAGAAAAAAATACTTTGGTAGAGACTGAGAAGTTATAATGAGATCTAAAATTAGTTACCATGTAGATATCGTAAGCCAGACTTTTGATTCAACCATAAAAAAGTTAATTTTATACAGCAGACATCGCATTAATCACATCCACATTTGGAGTTTACATTACTAATAGTAAATCCAAAAGGATGAAAATTAAATCCGATTTAATGTTACACTAAGTGCACTTAATGTGGAATGGTAGTTTCACAAATATATAAGTATCTGATAACAAATAGAAGTCTAATTAGCTTTCCGTGTGTGGATGTCCCTTTCAAGAGCATCACTGCCGCACTAATTAGTGTTAACATATATTTAACGCAGAGTGGAATCCATTTATAGAGGACTGCTAAATTTATACGGCCCAATACTTTTTCTTTTCTATAGTTCTGTATATATTCTACGCGTCTGTAAACTTCAAACGTTTAGGAATGGTTTAAGATTAAAATATGTTCATGAATTTTCATATAGGGAAAGATTTATGTAAGAAAACAAATAGAAAAATAGGGGAAATACACAGAGTAAGCAAATTTTTAACACGAGCATCTAAAATTATAATGTACGATAGTGCTTTACTGCTATCGCACCCTATAGTTAATTTTGCTCCGCATGTTGTTACACCTAAAGATATTGGTATAATAAATAAATTGGAAAATTTAGATTATCCTGTGCAAAAATAAAATATAAATTGTTAAACTTGTGGTTAGATAAATTAATTAGTTGTGCTTTCGAAATTTAGTAAAGTTCCGAGCTCTATAATTTATGTGCAAATACATTAGTAAGATGTTTCCACCAAATTTTAATAGGTTGGAAGCTGTAAGCATGATAAAATGTTGGAAGTAAGAGCTTGAAAAACTAACCAAATTGATATTTAAAGAACAGTATATTTAATAAGGGGTTTCGAGATTTAAATCTCTTGCTAAAACAAACTATAATACAATTAGGAAAATGAAGAATGGTTAATATAGATATTTATTTCACGTTATTCGAAAATTGTATATATATTTAAAATAAGTAGTTTTATGCTAAATAAATTGTTTTCAATTATATTTTTATATAACTATTAATCGGGTGTATCAGAATTAAAACTGATGTTAGAACCTGTTATTTAAGAAAAATAGTTATTATAACAGCTGACTATATCTATTTAAACAATGTTTCCTTCCGAAAAATTCAAACTTCTTTCCACACAGAAAGTTTCTTATTCATGCTTTTTTGTTATTTTATATCCTTTTGTGGTATCTAATGTGAAATATATTAAATGAATCAATTACAAAATTTACTATAAATTTACACTATAGATATTTCTTTAAGATACATATGCACATAAATTTTCTTTGTACTAGAGGTGTCACAAGGACAATTAATTTTTTTCACAGGGTAGAAATTACTCTTGTTAGATAATTACTTTTATTTTCAAATTAATCCATAGTATATCGGACAACAAGAGACAGACGTCGCATTAGATTCAAAATTAATTGAAAAATATTAATGCGGCACGGCTAATTCTGTGAATACAATAATGAAGAAATACTTATTTTACACAAAATTAATGTTTGTCTCTATTTTGTGCATCTCTTAAACATTTTAATCTGCAACTTTATTTTTACTCGTCGCTTTTTACAAAATGCCATTATTTCTTTTCTTATGTGAATTCCTAGTGCCTGTCTGATAACCACATAATTCCCATTTTTTCACGCCGGCGAGTTCAACCATAGTAACGTGACGTAAGCTAGATTGTGCACGCGTTTTTTATTATTAATCCTGTTATAATCAGATTAAAATTACATACAATTAACCGAAGAAATGATTTTAATGCTGTAATTAAGTGATAACTGCAAAAATAAATTAAATATGTAGGATATTTACATTAAAAAATAATATTATACAGTAATCTATCAGTCAATTGCTCATAAAATATTATTTAATCTCATTTTATATTTATCTGACATTTGAGTATATATAAAAAAGCATATATGCCAGTAAGTTGCAAAATGGATATTTAATGTGTTGAAACGCTGAACCTGGCTAATATTTAAAGAAAGCTGATATAAGATTGCCAATAAATACTTTAAAGCTCCAGCTGTGGTTCTGATATTATCGAGATAGATCAGAGATGAACATAGGAAAAATTCGTACGTCTTTCCGTCTACTGCGATCGAAATGAGCACAATTTAGGATAGGAAAATAGGAAAGAATAGGTAACGTGAATTCATGGTATCTGAGTAGTCTAGAAATTGAATAGCGGGACTCCATCACGCGGTAGAAAAAAGGGACACTCAAACCTGGTATAAACCAGGAAAATGCTAGTCATGTAACGAAACCTGAGTCATCCTGAAAACTGTGAACGTTTTCTTGCCGTGTTTATTCTCGCCGATACACCTCTGGCTATTTTCCCCGAGGAAAATATAACAGGGCGTTGTATAATACTAGATGTCACGTAAAAATTTGATCAATCTATGAGAATATATTTAATGTCTACATTACATGTACACTAGAAGTTTGAATTCGAAATAACACAACGTTCCTTCAAGATGTTAACCAGTAACCATAACTAATTTAAAAAAAATCCATTTAGAAAGGTAAAATAGATTTGACGTAGAATATTTTAATTGTATTTCTTAGTTATTAGAGTACAAATTATCAGCGGCATCTAAGGAAAACAATTATATTTTATAGACATTAAGTTAGGCTGCTTGTTTCTCATTAATGCTTATACATCATCTGTAGAAGTCCTAAGGTAGTTTTTATTCTCCCTTTGATATATACACTGACGCTGATTCAAATATTATAATTACATTAACTATTTACATTAATAAATATATTTATTTTCTCCCTGTTGATTTTATATTTACTTATCATTTTGATGTTCATAAGGTTTTATAAGCCACTCGAACGTTACAACTGTAAAACTATATGCAACCAACTAAATTCTATCGGAGAAGCCACGAATTTCATCAACCACGACTTTGACAGTGGCTATTTATTGCAAATTATCAGGGGGTTAATTATTTAATTTATTTAATAAAATTACTTGTGCTTTAGAATATAATAATTTCATTTACATAGAAAACAATCACTTAAAGGGGTCCTACGCGCTTTTACAAACAAATAATTTAATTAAAGGGGTATTTTTAAATATCAAGGTAATTAATTAATGGGGTTAACCACGTGCAGTAGAGATTTCGTTCGCTTGACGAACCTATTTTTATCTTCAATCGTGACTTAATGTAGGTTACTAGGTGACCGGGACTTCATTCTTATTTCGAGTTGAATTATAAATTTTCCCTCCATCGGTGGAAAGTGAGATGAACCTAGTACTGCCGGTGATTGAGGAAATTTTCCATGGGACAGAGAGGTGAATGTTTTTTCAGAAAAAGAAGCTTACTACTATACCTTGGCATAAAGCCCGTCTCCCGACCGGCAGTCTGGCGCCGGGAAAATCCATTTCTACTTGCTTCTCGTCAGTTAGAATGAACTTACTGAATTTTTAGTTTGAACAAAATTAAATAGACGTTCTACTGCGCTACATTATCTGTCCTTTAAATTCACCCGTCATATGCGTGACCAGCAATTATCGCTTCATTTCTTCACCTTTCCCAAAATGAATATATCCGAATAGAGTTGCCTTCGAACACCTTCACAGGTAAATTCTTTTCGTTTTAAATCTGTTTGCGTCTTGATTTACTAGGAGATTTACTAGGAGATTTAAATAGTATGTTTCATAATTAGAAGCATTTTACTTTTTCGCTGTAAAAGCTTTTATTGTCACATTAAAGTTCAATGCAAAAGTTTATAAATTATGTAAGACAAATGATTAAAATTTTTCACCAATACAAACGTGTTACATTTATCCGCGATCCGCAAATATTTTATTTTTAACAGAGTAAACGGAGAACGAAATTAATGCAAGGTATTTCTAACACCTTCAAACATGTGATTCTGAATCCTTATTTCAATATAAATGCTTCGTTTATATTTATATACACATGAATATGTAACCTTTTAAAATGCAAGGAGCCACTTATAAATTTATTATGAAGTGCTTATTCTGGTGAGTTTCAATTTTCTGGAAGATGTTCATGTTAAGCAACAACTGAGGCAACGGATACATCTACGTGAAGGGCAACTGCATGAAAATCTACTCTTCTCAGGTTGGTGCATAAAATATTCACCGTACTCTCGTCGGCCGTAGAGAATCCAGAGTGCCCTTTTCCCACCCCCACCTTTCCCTAACATATGCTTCTGTTTCTATCGTTTATATAATGTATAAATTAGGAACACCATTACATAATTGTTTACCAATAATCGCTAGTAAAATATAGTTGGTAATACGTCAGACAAAATTTAATAAATAACTTTCAGTACAAACTAGTACCACTGCGTTTTATTCCTTCAATTTGGAAACTCAATAGGCATATGTTTAATTTTAATTGAAACTTACAGATTAAACTGAGATGCGCTGAACGCACATTCATAGCAGACGAAGATGACTATTTAATTTTTTTCTGACGAATAGGACAGTTGACTTATTTATTTTCAAAAAAGTCAGATATTGTAACATTAAAATAGCCGGCCGCCTGCGGTGTTGAGGTTAGCGTCGCTGTTTACCACCAGACATGTCCGGGTTCTAATCCCTGCACGGGCACGGTTGTTGTGTGTGTTACGTAACCTGTAAAATAATTCACAATTTAAAAAGCATGAAATTATTTAATATTGCATATTTCAATTCTCTTAACGTCATGTGGGATAATTTTCAAAGGGAATTATTCTGGGTAACAAATTCCAACAGTGGGTACTTTTTCCTAATTTTTATATTTTCATTCTTATGATTCTGTAAAAACAATAACTAATACTGTTTCAGATCAATAATACAAATAAAGTCACAACCAAGTCAGATGGACTTCCTAAAAAAAGAAAACTAATCAAAAAGTTATGTACTTTGTGGAAAAAATTGATTATTAACGATAAATTAACAAATTTAGTTATTTCAAGTTGATTCATTTTACATTATTATTTATATGTAAAAATTGAGACATTAAAGTATTTCAATCAATTTATATATAGCGCATCGTTTCATAATAATTGAGTAAGAATGTACTGAACAATACGATACGATAATGTATGTCAGTCGTGGTTTTTTGTATTATAGATACATGTGCAGGTTTTGGCTCTTAATCCTTTATATTCCTAATAACCAGCACATCTCACATCCTCCCTAATCTGCTTACCGTATTTCATCCTTCAACTGACTCTTCTATTCTAACTCCACACATTTCCCTCTAATGATAATTTTACAAGTCCCTTATGTCTTAAAACGTGGCTTACTAATCCATCCCTCCTCTTGGTCAACGTCCTCCATATTATTCTCTTTCCCTATTCTGTTTACATTTGACGTATCCTATTTCCTTAACCGAGGACTAAGGGATTGAATAATAATAATTTATAACTTCCTCGTTAATTACTCGATCCATCCATCCATCTGATTTTCAGCATTCTCCTGTAGTATCACATTTCAAAGGCATGTATTATTTTCCTTTCCGCAACTCCAAAATTCTATGTTTCGCGCCCATATAACGCCAAGTTATAAACGAACATTTTAAGCAAAGATTTCCTAATATGCACACTTATATTTTCTGTAAGTAAATTCCTCTTTTTCGCGAAATTCTTCCTTGCCTGTGCTATCCAACTTTTTATGTCCACTACACTTCCACCATCCCTAGTTATTATGCTCTCCAAGTAGAATATTTCCTTAACTTTCTTCAAAATATCCTTTCCCAATCTAACAGCCTTTGTTATTCCACTGTTTCCCATACTATACTCCATTACCTTTGTTCTCCCTCTAATAATTCTCATATTGAACTCTTTCTCCAGAACTACGTTCACGCCATTTTTATGGTTTCCAAATCGGCAAAGCGTAGGGGTTTTACTTTTTTCTCTTTTCAGTATGATTCCATTTCCATAAACCGTTTAAACCTTCTTTATCGCCTTTTCTATATGTAAGTAAAACGGACAATCCAAACGACCAATCGGAGAGTTTGGGAGTACAAGCTTCTCACCTACATATACAAACGCAGGTGGGGACTTACAATATCAATCATACAGATATGAAATCTCTCACGCAGAAAAATATTTATATTTTCGGAGAACAGTTATTTCATTGAAACAAGAGTTCTTGGATTACAACTCGGATGACGTTAGAATTTGAAACCGACGTTTCGATTAAACACTCATTCATCTTTATCTTTTTTTACTTGTTAAACATGAATGAGATTGACATCGAAACGTTGGTTTTAAATTCTAACAAACAGTTTAAATGTTAATTTCGTAATTATACTTTCCTCAACGACAAATAATGTTGTAACCCTCGATTTCGTGATTCAACAAATACACCAGAAAAACCAACGATCTTCAGTTGTTTCATTGTTTGGAATTGTGTGCACGAAGTTCATTCCTATTACGTAATTATAATTACTGTTACATAATTCTATATTGATAAACCATTTTCCTCTATTAAACATTTAATACAAGTAAAATATAAAATAAAATAGACTGTATTACTAATAAAATATGAAATATTAAAAAAATTATTAAATGTAATGCAAAATATATTGGTATGACAGCCATGAATTTGAAAGATACATTATACCATCATAAGAGCAACATTTATATAAATTCTAAACCAAATACGGCATTATCTACACACGTGAAAGAAAGAAAACATAAGTGTGATTGGAATAATTTTAAGATCTTATAAATAGATCTAATAAAGTGAAAAATGTAGATACAAAAGGATGGGATTTACATACTCGAAAATCTAAGTACAACATTAAACAAAAGAAATTAAATAGGAAGTGTAGGCACACATTACGCAAATTGCCTAAGATTAATAATTGAAAGAAATTAATTTGTATGATTAAAATAAAGTTGCTTAGTATTACATTATTTTAAATATTATGAAATCATATAACCAACCCATTGACCATTGTAATGAAACAAATCGAACTGTAAGTTTTATATAAATTAATCCGAAGGCCCAGGAAGGGCTGAAGCATTGGTTGACAATTTGTGTACGGGTCTATTAAAACTGAACTAACTTTGTATTGTCTAGGTTGAGGGATAATTTCTTCACGTTAAACCAAACATTTAGACCGTCAAGAGTGCAGTGTACTTTCTTAATCATATTATCGGAATTTTTATCAGCAATAATTATATATATGTCATTCGCGTAGATAATCGATTTTAGAGGATGTACGTAATACTGGAAGATCATTTTATGTATAGAATAAAAAGTAAAGGCCCATGAATTGATCCTTTAGGAACTCCACATGCTATAAATTCCCATTTGTATAAGTGAAGTCGGCCGTCTTTAGTTTCAACTACTACTTGTTGTTTACGGTTCGTAAGATACGATCTTAGGAGAAGTGACGTTTTCCCCCGAATTCCACAATAATGCATCATTTTTATTATTTGGTGATTAGCCATGTCGAAAGCCTTAGACAGATCAGAAAATATGCCGGATACCTATATAAGATAAGATTAATAATTCATAGTCAGGATCAAATTTTCAGAGATTTGTCTGCATTTCTACTTCATCCAGATAAAAAAACGTTGGATCTTTATACAAGTGAATCCGCTATAACAGAAAATCGGACAGGAGAACATAGAAACAATTTTCAACACAGGCAGGCGAGGTCGGCGTTTGAAGAGGATTAATTGGACACTTCCACGTCCCTCTCCTGAGGGACAAGTTCGGTGTTGTTGTTGCGGTATTCAGTCCTAAGAGTGGTCTGATGCAACCCTCCATGCTAACCTTTTAATTTTCTGATAACTAGCACAAACGACAATCTCCCTAATTTGCTTAGCGTATTCTATCCTTTACCTCCCTCTTCTGTTCTTACCCCAAACACTTCCTTCTAATGCTAATTTTACAAGATCCTCATACCTTGAAACGTGGCCTATTAATCTATCCCTTCTCTTGGTCAACGTTCTCCATATTGTTCGTTTTTCCCATATTCTGTTTAGAACTTCCTTGTTAGTTACTCTATCCACCCATCTGATTTTCAGCATTCTCCTATAGCACCACATTTCTAAGGCTTATATTGATTTCCTAATATTCACACTCTTTTTCGTGAAAGCCTTCTTTGCCTGTGCTATCCTACTCTTTATGTCTACTATACTACTACCATCCCTAGTTATTACGTTTCCCAAGTAGCAGAATTCCTTAACTTCCGTCAAAATTCCTTTCCCAATCTAACCCCCTTTGTTACTCCACAGTTTCCCATACTATACTCCATTACCTTGGTTTTCCCTCTGTTAATTCTCATATTTAAACTCATTCACCGGGACCATGTTCATGCCGTTTATTATGGTTTCCAAGTCGTCTTCTGATTGCCCTAATACTACAATATCGTCGGCAAAGCGTAAGGTTTTTATTTCTTCTCCTTGAAGTATGATTCCTATTCCATATTCCTTTCTAACATACTTCATCGCCTGTTCTATATATAAGTTAAAGACCATTACAGCATTCTTTTCTTGATCTTCTATTCTAATTACTTCTGCCTGTCTTCAGTAGAGGTTATTTATAAGCCTCCTTTTTCGATATTTTATTCCAGTGCTCTTTAAAATCTTTAATAGTGTCTTCAAATTATCAAACACTTTTTCTAGTACTACAACGTAGGCCGGTTGTTTCTTATCCTGTCTTCTAAAATTAGTCCTAAAGTTAATATTACTTCTCTTTCTAAAACCAAATTTATCGTCTGCTATTTCGCATTCTATTTGACGTTCCATTCCCCTATATACTATTTTAGTTAATATATTGCATGCATGTTATATATACATTAAATATGCATCTATTAATTTCAAAATTGTGGCCAGCGGTAATATACTTCTTTGATATACATTCAAATTATATTATGAAAATTTTATAATTATAAGGAACACTTTAAGAGTAAATGTAAAAACGTACGACGATTTGCTTCTATGGTTTACCATTTTAGGAAGAATACGGATTCTAAATTTGTTCCGTAAGTCATCTGTCTAGTTCTCGAGCAGATCTTTGATCGAGACGCCGCAACTTGAGACTATTGCATTAGCGCGCCATCCATCACGATTGTCCCCGACCACGACTTTGGCGTTGACTCTAGCTCTTAAAAGCCCCTGGGCTGAGCACTTGCACCCCTCTGCCAATCAAATTATCCGGTGACGTATGCGGACTGGCTGACGCAGCATAATTGCCCGATCCGTCCCGTCCTCAAAGTTGAGGGAGATTTCAGGCCATCTATATGACAGAGGCACTGCCAAATCCACACTAATAAAAGGGTATTATATATTAAAGTCCCATCACCGTAATTTTTTGTCATGTTCCTCATAATGTTTTTACTTTCACGTAATATGAACATTGACAATGACATAGTATATAATAAACGTTGCAACTCAAGTATTTTGATAATTTTTTAATGAAATGTAAAGGTATATGATCATTGACTATGTCACGTAACAACGGAACGCTACCTTCTTTTTTGTAAAAAAAAATAATAGCAGTATTTGAATCGATTCAGAATAATGATTTAGAATTTACTTTGAAGGGACTGCTCTTTAAAAAATTAATAACATAAAAAGAAAAGACTTCGTCTGTTAAAATTTTATTTATTGTGTCAATATAAAAGACAATTATGCAGTCGAAAATGAATAATAAAACAAGAAGTAAAGTAGAAGTATTTACCATAAAATTTCGTTTCGGAAGCTTTCAACTTTTTTGAAATACCGTAATTTACGGACTATAAGACTCAATTTTTTGTTCAAAAATTGCCTCAAAAATGCGTCTTATACCCGAAATTAATTAAAAACTGTCCAGTGTTTGATTTAAAATTCCCGCCAATCTTAAAAATGGCATAAATTCGTTGCCGTGGGAAACCTATCATTTTAAAATTTCTATGAAACAAAAATTGTGACAGGGAAATACAGAGAGCTTGCTGTTATTCCGGGAGAATTTACTTCACAGTTGCAACCACTTCATGTCTCGATAAATAAACCATTTTAAGTGTACGTGAGAGGGGAATGGAACAAATGGATGAAACCCAGCATGGATTCACGCCGAAGGGAGTTTTAAAACGACCTACAATCAAAGGAGTGTGTCGGTGAATAAAGCGGTCGTAGTCTTGAGAAAAAGAGAAAGAGAAAGAGAGAGAGAGAGAGAGAGAGAGAGAGAGAGAGAGAGAGAGAGAATACATTATTATTAAATCTTTCAGGAAATGCGACATAAGTAACCGTGAAGACCATTTTATATATGAAGAGGACAGCATTGACGATGAAGAAGAAGAAAGTTCAGATGAAAGTTTTCAGGGGTTTTTGAAGATCAGCTCTGTTTCATAAACTAAGATTGTTTTTTTAGTTCGGTTTTGCAATATAATAAAAAAATAATATTAAAATTGAATTAAAACTAAGGCGCGTCTTGTAGTCCGTAAAAATACGCCATTCATTCTGTGTAAACAATATTACGTTTAATCTTCTCATACAATCATCACATTAAAAATTACAGGATAGCATTTCTTAATGCTTCTCTGTATGTAAATAATACATTAATGTTTTGCCTAACGTCAGGACCAATCAAGAGAAGTTCTCTACAGAAAACGTTTTCCTCTTTCAGGGCAAATTATACACCGTGGTGGCTTTTCGTTTCTATGACTGGTTGATGATGGACCCGACGCAGTGCTCAACCGTGTTAACGTGCCAGCGGGATCTCCGCAGTCGGGTAAGTGATTGTGAATACGCATTACGCACGCTCTAAAATCAATTTTTTACCGATGTTCGAGACCCGGACCTCCGAAACGAATTTTGTGAGATAGCGACTTACCCACTACACCATACGAGGCCGACAATTAATTATACATAGAAATGAATAAAGGAATGTTTTCCAGCAATAGTTGGATAAGTTAATTTTACTATTGAATCCGCAGAATAAATATAACAAAATAATTTAAATCTTCCAAAACGAATTGGTCTTATAAAAATTTTGTATTAATATTAATACATTTAAACTTTTTGATTATTTACCGTAAAAGATTAGTTTGTGTCATAACTACCAGTAAAGAAGTACTGTTACGACGGCTGCTTTTAATATTTTGCCGTTGTCGTAATTTTGAGCATGCGCGATAATATCCTTTAATCACTAGGAAGCCAGTCGAAGTTGTGAAGTATCCTCACTTTGTCTTATCCTTTCGTTAGAGCGTTTCGAAATTTCCAATTAATTGAACATCCCGCTGACACTGAAGTCAGATCAGTGATTCGTTACTTCAATGCAAGGAAGGTTACGCCATCGGAAATTGTGTGAATAAAAGTAATAATTCATTTAAATTACAAAGCGCTAACCACCTTTGTTTGTGTATCTTAGTACCGTTTTCTTTCAAAGACACACAGTATTTTTTCCCGGACATGAAACAACTATTTTCATCACCTTCATCTGGGCCTAAACATAATAGTGGAAGACTATGTATCACAAATTGTTGTATAATATTACATGTTGCTCTCAAGATAATTTTGTAGTTTAAAATGGCTAAATATTTTAAGTATTTTATTCAAGTTCATATCGTCGTTTTCTACTATGAATACCTATTTTGCGAAAAAGTTTCCGATTTTTATCTTTATGCCCAACAGAGATATAGCGTCTCAAACATTTATAAATTTGAAAAATCCTAATTTTAGGGATGTAATTTGTAAAGGGAACGCCAATTATCATTGGTATTTTATATTGAGTAACTACACTATTATGTGTAAAAGTATGGAAATTATTGAGGTTCGCAAACTATTTCTTCTTGGGGAAATAATCTACTAAAATGGAATTGTTTCATTTGGAATCGACAACTTCAAGGTACAGAGTACATGAAAAAATAATATTATGTTAGTAAGTACGGATTTCGCTTTTAAGCCCAAATGTACTGAACACGATGCAGTTTATGTGAAAAGGGTACGTCAACACATTCGTGGATAATTTAGAAATTCATAGGTACCTGCAAACTCGAAAATGGCGCGCGCGATACAACAAAGCGGTGGCCATTTTTAAACGGAACACAATTTAAATGAAAAAAAAATTTCTGAACTGCCAAAATATGAGGCAATGCACAAACAAAATAATAACTTTTCATAAGATGGTGCGGCAACCAATTTCCTTTTTCCCGGACCACTTGAATTGAACCTAATGTGAGAAAGTATCTGCAGACTTGGTTTTCCTCACAAGCAGCACATTTAATTGACGAAGACATAGAAAGACTGGGTCTCCTAGTAGCTTATAAAAGCAATCCCTAGCACCAATTTTGTAAATTTACTCATATTAAACTTAGATAATTAGCAAATAAGAAACGTTCGGCATTATTTCCCCGACTGAAAAATTGAGCACTCCTTAATGACTGCAACACACAATACACTGCAGTGCGGAGATTATTTACACTAACAAGAAAAAGAAAACGAAGCCAACAATTTTTTAAAATTTTTTTTTAAATGATCTCTTCTAACTTACCATTGCACCATAGATTTTTTCGGAGAAAACCCGGTCAGTGATGTTCTGGGAAGGAAAGAAAATCTAAGTTCAAGCAATGGAAGACAAGTTTTGGAACTGTCGACATTTTGTATTGAAATGGCAGTATGAAGCGTGATTGAAATTAGAAAATATTTGTTGTATAACGTTGAGAGGCTCGGATGCGATGCATACGTGAACTGTTTTCGAGTAAAAATCCCGAAGAACAATGAAATTTTAACGATGATTCGGAAACGGTGCTTATCCCATATTATAAGCGTTCCCATTGGTGGACGCAGTCTAATTCTAATCGCCTAATAAGTGCCTACGTTGCTTCCTAAGAAAATGAAATAATGTTTTACACAACACAATTTTCATGTTGACAAAAGAAAATTGAGGGTGACAGCCATACAGAAATTGCAGGCTACATTTATTTGATACACGATACTTAAAGGTGAACTAGAAGTGCTTGACTCTATGAAATTTATTATGATTATTCGTTGAAATTTAATTAATTTTTTTATTATAACGGTTACAAAAACAGTTCTACAGTTTCACTTCTCATTTAATTTGTGCTGTTAAACAGTAATTTCAGTCGTGTGTGGTTTCCCGTCTCCCACTTCGAATAGTCGAGAATGTGTAGTGTAGATTACTGCGGCTTCAGAATGTGCAATGCGGCATTACTCATATTCAATTCGCAGCCGAATAACTTTTCTCTCGGAATTAAGGAATTCATTTGAAATGCAGAACAGCCGGCTTTATGAACAGAAGCATTGCGGCTCTTGATTCACATTGCACTGTGTATATTTATTCCCTCCTTTATTCCAATTTTCCAAGACTTTCATTTCCTTTTCCTGTTTGCATTCGCAGGAGCACAGTATCGACTTAGTTGTAGAATTTCCGGTCGTTAATGTTTGTTAGCTGGAGTTACTGAGGTTTGTTTCGTTCATATTTGTACTCTACATTTAAATCGTTAATGAAACCTTAACTGTTCGTAACGATTCAACGTTCAGCACCATGTTATAGAACAATAAGCCGTTTAAAAGAGGTAATTCCTTCGGTCGACGTTGTTTCCAGCGTGACGATACTAAATATCGTGTCCACCAACAGGTAAGCAGATGGTGTAAACAATTTCATGATACAAATAGTCTCTGTAGAATCAAAGCTCTGTATCGTCCCCGAATATCTCGGGAAGATGTAGAACGCATGGGAAAGTTTGAGAAACGGTCATTGTTATGTATTAAAGCTTGGTGCGTTTTCCTTTATTAAAAACTTAATTTTATTCATGTATGGTGAAAAATTTCGGCCAAAAATAGTCAGAATTAAAATTATCTATTTATTAAATTATATCACGACGTTTCATTCCATTGTTTGGAACCTCCTCAGATGTAAAAACTATAGAAAATAATCCAAAAAATCCAAAAGTTGTATAATATAAGATTGCACAAACATTTATTTATAAATTTGTACTGAAGCACGAACTATCTTCGAGGCTTGTTGAACGGCTAACTCATTATTTTTCTATTGTTTTCACACCTGATGGGGTCGCAAACAATGGAATGAAACGTCGAGATGCAATTTAATAAATAAATAATTTTAATTCTGATAATTTTTGACCTAAATTGATCACCTTAATTATAAGAGCTACAGTCATAACTATTATAGAATTTTTTATTAATGTATTTTAATTATTTTCAAAATGTATATTCTTGAATTCGCTTGGAGAGTTATGAAACCCCTATGTACTAAAAACTGTCCAAATTTTGGTAAAAGGTATACAACAAAATCAACAGGTCAAAAATTACAAATCCATCTTGGTCTCCCATGAATATCAAAAAGACATTACCAAGTTTTATAAGGACAGTAAGATTTTTGATTCAAAGGTTCAAATTTAACGTATGTTATATATAATTGAACAATTGATGACCTTTTACAGATATTCAGTATAAATTTACTTGTAATAACGTTCCGGCATGTTTTTATGCCTTCTTCAGGTTATTTCCTCCCTGTAGAGGTAAATGTGCAGAAAATTAACCCTAGGGCTGTGAAATTGAGAAATATTTAAAAAATATATATGTAATCAAAAAATTACCTCAAAATGTCAAAATATAACAAAAAGTTACATCTAAGTCCAAAAATGTCGTAGAGATCCGAGGCAACAAGTAATAGTTCAACTCCTTTCCCAAAAGTAATTATTGCCTGATTGAATGCTGTCGAAGAGTCTGGGAATTTCTAACCTTCCTACAGGTGGCATTGAAGTGACGAATATTAACGGGAACTACGTATCTCACAAATTTAAGTAACAAGAGGGTGAAGGAATTATAGATAACACTAGTAGTAATGAACCAAATTAAACAAAAACAATAAGATAAAAATTATATATAAATAAAAATATATTAATAATAATAAATTAAGAAAATAACGTGTTATAAGTAAAACTTAAATTACTTGTGTCATTTTGCGAATTGCGCGTGTTCTTAGTGGTTCTATTGTGCATCATTTGTTCAAAATCAAGAATTTCAACCTTTTCCCAGTCAAATTCGTGTTTCTCCTGGAGTCTATGCGTGGTGACTACATTATGGACCATCGTTTCGTAGTTATTATGTTCCTTAAGTCTAGTTCGCAACGCACGCTTCGTTTGACCTATATAAAATTTTTGGCAGTTGGGCGCACGGCAATTAATCACGTTATGTTGCGAATAATTTTTCAAATCGCCTTGCCCTTTTTTATAAATTTATTCAGTGTATTAGTAATTATAAAAGTAACCGAAAAGCCAAAACTAATGAATAATTTTTTTAGTTTCTCGCTGACATTTTCATAATAATGTAGCACCACACACATTTTCTCCCTATCTGTATTCTAAACATTATCAATTGTGGGTGGGTTAGAATACCGATGTTTGTGAATTCTTTTAAAATAATTCCATATTTAAAAAAATCTGTCTCAATATCCCCGCCCTAGTGTTAATTGTCTGTACATTTTCCTCTACGGGTAGGAAATAACCTGAAAAATTCATAAAACATGCCGAAAAGTAAATTTTATAATAAAGGTCTGTATTTGGTCATCAATAGTTTAATTTAAATATATTGTATTTTAAAATTTAAAAACCAAATGTAATGAAGATAACGAACAGAAAAATGGACATAACCAGTATCTTATTTTGTAAATTCATAATTGTAAATAATATGTAAATTGTCCCTGTGGTCGTTAATGACCAGGCAGACGATGCGAGTTTTTAAAAAATCTGGAGTCAACTCTACAAGCATTCCTAATTCTAAGAATGAATGAAAATTCGTAAAGTGTTATTATAATTAGACGGCCTTTGTTTAAAAAAGTAATATGTAATAAATATTTTCTTAGAGCTCGCCAATTTTGTTCCATTCCGAATTGGAAATATTACGCCCTGTGGAAGCATCCTTGCATTAGTTGATATTTAGGCTAATTTTACTGCTGGCTCACAACAAGAGAGCTGCAGTGGGGGAAACTCTATTGAGTTTCCGCTGCTAATTGTGAGATTCGCCAGCTTTGCTCCGCCACTCCCGAGTCCTTTGAAGTGCGGTATTGAGTGAGAATATATTGTAATAAGTAGCCTGTAATAATCACAAGAATATTGGCCCCTGCGTCCCTACTCACTTGTAGCAGCAAGGGGAATAAAGTGGCCTTTGAATCCGCAGGTAATTGCTCCCTTACATTTCCTGCTTTGTATCGCAAATAAGATACGCCCAGAACTACTTTAAACGCAGCCAATTCAAATGAAAATGTTCGCCTCTATAGTCTCCTACAGACCCTAACAAATAGAGCCACAACACCCACGTACTTTCCAAATGTTTTCTTCCCTTTAATTCAACTAAATTTTTCCATGTTTTAAAATACATTAATTCTTTTTATTAAAAATTTATTAAAATAAATATTTTGGGAATGAACGAAATTTGATAATGCGTCAATTATTAAACAGATAACCCTGTTTTATTTATTGCTGAGTTTTTGTTTCATCAGATTTCATTATATGGACGAACATTTATTAGGAGGGTGATGAAACCTGATGTTTTGCAATAACCTTGTAGTTCTATATTCTCATATTAGGGCCAATAATAAAACTTACTGTTTAATACTTGGTTAAGGTTTTAAATACCAGTATGGAAATGCTCATAAGCAATTAATTTTTTTTACATCTGTAAGAAAACTGGAAAAACAGAAACAAATATAAATTTCTACCTCCTCGCCCTCTCAACGTCTAGAACCATTCAACCCTTTGGAAATTTTGAAGGATGAATGTTCCGTCAGCAAAAACAAGCTTAGTATTATCTGTCTGCAGACAGCCATGTCCCCCTTCCGCCAGCCTGACGCCGGGAAAAACCACTTCGTACCTGCCTGTCACAAGTTAGAATGTTCTTGCTGAATTTTTATATCCTTTAAAAATCTAAAATTTGAAGTAAAATTGGGGAGGGGTCCTACTGAACTACACTAGTGAACATAAACTCACAGTTCTGTATAAAAAAACTTCTATCTACATGAAATATTTTTCCTGAAGTATATGTTTTAAAGTTCGCTGATAAAAGTGACCCTAAGTTCCAGGTTTTCACAAAAAAAAACCTTTTTCTTTTACAATGAACCAGGTATATTACATTTTCTTACAACTAACAAAAGTTACACAACTTTAGATCTACTAGTTTTCCTTGTGAAGCCTTCTCATGTTCTCTTTGATGTTTCTCTGAACGGAGTTTTGAGATCCTTTTCCGGTCTCTCGCTTTAGCATCAAACAAGTCAGCTAACACACTGACATCCCATTTTCTTTGGTAATGTCTGTCGATGTCATGGACAACCTGGTGAATCTTTCGCCCTGCTCTTAACTGTAGGCTCCCAAGATTTCAGGAGAATCTAAGAGTAAGACATAAATATTTAAGATCATTTTGCATCCTTAAGCAACATTCGCTGCCAGCATGCGTTATACATTAGTTTCGCAGTCAGGATCCTTAGTATTCTCAAATGTTTTCTACCTAATTATTCGGCTGCAAATTTTGAAAGACCAAAGTAAGCCAGAAGAAGACTTGGAAACAATAATAAGTGGAATGAATGTGGTCTTGGATAAAGAGTTCTCTATGACGTTTAATGGTGGGAAAATTAAGATAATGGGACGTCTTATGGAAAACAGTGAATAACAAACGGTGTTAGATTGGGAAGGGATAATATGAAGGAAGTTAAGGAATTCTGCTACTTGGAAAGCGTAATAACTAGGGATGGTAGAAGTATAGTAGGATAGCACAGCCAAGGAAGGATTTCGCGAAAAAGAGGAATTTAGTTAGGGTAAAATAAGTGTAAATATTAGAAAATCATTGCTTTAAATGTTGGTAATTGAGTGTGGTGTTATATGGATGCAAAACGTGGACGGCAGGAGTTGCAGAAAGGAAAAGAGAAAACCTTTCGAAACGTGGTGCTATAGGAGAATTCTGAAAATCAGATGGATGGATATGGTAACTAACCAGAAATTTCTGAGAGAGTAGGGAAAGATCGAACAATATCGATGACGTTGACGAAGGGAAGGAATAGATTAATAGCACACGTTTTAAGACATGAGCATGTTGTAAAATTAGCATTAGAGGGAAGCCTATGGGGTAAGAACAGAAGAGAGCGGCAAAGGATGGAGAACGCTAAGTCTGCTTAGCATGTGTAGTGTGTAGTTATACGAAAATGAAAAGATGGGTTTACATTGAGGGCTGCATCAGACCAGTCTTTGAGCTAAATACCACAATGAGTCTCTTACTAGGTCGTTGAGTTTATTTTGAGAAAAATTTGTGAATTTTGGTCACCAGGAACATCTAAACTACATTCGTCCTGGGAAGTCTTCTGACTCGCTCAGGATTTGATCTAAATTTGAAAATGGTTGTGAAAATAGTATTTCACAACCACGGAACATTGGATAGGCACGGTTAGGGTAAAATATTATATTTTTTATATTAAATTCTACTGACCTCATAGGTCCATAGAGGTCCCGAGTCCGATAAATGGTAGGAACCTGGGTATTTGTGTAAGTCTTGGAGTGTTGTTGGCCAATTCCCAGCTCACTTGAATCCCAAACTGATTGAAATAATAGCGACACCTCTGTGCCCAAAACCTCGATACAAGAAGGTATAAGAGGACAAGTTTAAGAAAGAAGAATAAAAAAAAGAAATTATTAAATACTTTCACACCTACGGAACAGAACTAGCAGTCAGTTGTGTGATTTCTCTGTTGACGTCATATCATAGGGACGCCAGGACGAAATGAGTTTCCTTACCCTTAAATGACAAACGAAAATCTTCCTAGCATCTTGTGCTCACCTTATGCGGATCCCATGCTTTTTCATGATCTCTAAGTTTCAATTTGAAATACGCAAAGTAAACTTTCTATACAAACAAACTGTTTGTTCTTTGTTTATTTTTAATTGTGTATTCACCACAAATACAACGAAGCTGTCGTGAGAAATTATAAGAAAAGCTTTACAAGAGGTAATCAGGAAATAAAAATACTGGTACAGTAGCGTTCGGATGCTGGATATAAGCTGAGAGTGAGAATAGACAGCAAGCCAGATAATTAATTTATTTACCTTGTTGAAAAACGATAAAACCCAACAGATAACACGTGGGTAAGAATTTTTCAATAACGGTGGGTCGATCTTGAAATGGAACGTTTTGTGAGTTATTAACGAAATTATTATTTTATTTTAAGGGCCCTTTTATGCCATTATGTATGGAATATAAGATGTTCCAATCTCCGCCCCAGCATTTCACGGTAGTACGGATCCGAATAGTTCAATTTTTAATGACTGCTGCAAAGATTCGGTTGAATTTGAGAGATGGCCTGGGTTAAGGCTTATTGGCATAGACCTGCAACTTCAGTAAACCAAAAAAAACAACTTTAGCGTGATAAAATCGGACGATCCTGGTGGCCAACTCAGCTCACCTCTGCGAGAAGTAACCATACCTTCAAATCGATCATGCATAAAATGCATGGTGGCCTCCGTTGTCTGCGGCATAGGACCGTCCTGCTGGAGCTACATGTCATCTAAGTACGTATATTTCAATTTGAGCTAAAAGACATCCGTTATCATCGTTTTGTAGCTCTTGCCGGTGACAGTGATGGCCTCACCAGCGTCGGTTTTAAAAAAGTATGAACCAGTGATGCCTCTAGCCCAAAATCCGCACCAAACAGTATTTTTTTCGAGTGAAGGCTTTCCCGGTGTAAGTAATGTACAAAGTTTTCTCGGGCTTCCAACCGGGTGAAAACACAGTAGTTCCACGACGTTTCGGCAGCTGTCATTGCTACCATCTTCTTTTTTTGTGGACGCTTTGCCACCTTATAAGCCTCATGTGGGTTGGCGTCGTTCCAAATGCGGTAGTTATGATTGCTAACATGGCCATTCATCCAAAAATGCGTCTCGTCGTTGAAGATGATAGTTTGGCCAAAATTAAGGTTCTCTTTCATACGATCGGAAGCCCAGACAGATAACAAATGGTGCTGTCTGTTTGTGTCCGGGATCATTTGGATCTTGCATGGGTGTAGGTTCAACGAAAAATTCGCCAAGTTGAAGTCTGCTAAAGGTTGAGCTCTTGTGCACTAGTAATTGACATCCTCGAGTTCTTCTACACATTTTCACAGACAGCGGCGATGTTCAATCAGAGCGAACGTTTGCGAGAATTTCTTTTCTGTATAAAATAAAGTCCAATTTCCTGCGTTTTTTGAGAGCAAAATGTGAGTGTTTTCTTCAGTTTATCATTTCTATTTTCTGTATTTGTACCTACAATTGTATTATATA
>CM067378.1:28683166-28771629 GCA_034510155.1 Eucriotettix oculatus | reverse complement strand
GTTACCACTTTTTAACTTTCAGAGCAATGAGAAAATATGATCTAAGGCAGTGCGTGGTCATTATAATCTGCTTTTCCTAACACCCGTCAGACCCTCAAATTATAACCAACTCATCGACATAATATCAGCGCTACTATCCTCGCTTCTCATCCTGTATGGCACCACGTGTTTTGTGGCTTGTTCACCAGCCGATTATAAATATGTGGCCGCGAGGATTCACATCCGTCTACCACCACATCCGGCCAGCGACTGCTAAATTACTTCCATTCCTGTCTTACGCCATCTTGACCTGAACAACCAATCAAGTACATGCGTTTTCTAGCTATATGTAGCCCATTTGCAGCGCCAGGTCACGTGAACACTGCATGACTAGACTTTCTTCCCGCGTATGCTTACATAACAATCGACGTCACATACCCAACAATGGTGTCTGGAGTCTGTAAAGCCGCATATACCGATTAAATGTTGCAGTATATACTAATAAATATAATTGAAGTGTTTGCCTGTCTCGAATAGGCTCGGGAACGGTCCAACGGTTTTAAATGAAAATTTTAGAAATAAAACAGTAATTTAAACTTAAATTTTAATGCATGTTCCATTCGATATTTTGCAAGGTTCAGAAGATATGAACATAAATATTTGTAAATACATTGAATTGCCACACCAAAACCTGTTGGAGTATAATATATAAAGAAAAGACAGCTTAATTTCAATCATTTGTCTTGACACTGTTGTTGAATAAAGTGTTAATAGTCTACGGTTTGAGATCTTGCCCATGTCAGCCTCTACTGTTGTTTTCTATTACAATTGAATAATGTCTGTAAATTTTGGTTGATTGTAGCGTTGTTTTTGGAAATGGAAAAACGTAAAGAAATCAAAATGCGTATTTTAGTCATGCATAACAGACAAAAAAGTGTCTCGCATCAAATACTGGGGATGAAAAGAAAAAAATGCAGTCAACGGGACAAAGAATTTGATCAATAAGAGATCATCCCGCGTAAACGCAGTCGCGAACTATTTTAGTACATTGAAATATAATTAACTAATTATTCTCGGTATACAGATATATATATATATATATGTGTGTGTGTGTGTGTGTAATTGTTAGAGTAAGAAGAAAGAATTTCAATTGGATGAATGTACTGAAACGTCATCTTTATTTTGTTATATTTCTTAAGTAAATGCTTTTTACTGGCACAAAACAGTTATTATTACACAATTAATTTAAGAAATACTTTATCTCTAGTTTTTAAACTATTTTCCTGAATCTGGAGCACGTTTCTTCAAAATGAATCTGTATGCCCAAAATAATTCTTGTAGTACATTTCATGCAATTACATTTTTCTAATCCGTTAACTGAACGTCAATGTTTTTTCAGTTTGATTCAGTAATCGCAATTTTCGGACACTTTGAACGTGGCTTTAAAATTTATTACTTGAATAAACTTAACTTGAATTATTATTGTTTTTAACTTTATATTTTTCTTGTTCTCCTACCGCAGCGATTATTCTCCTCAAAATTATGTTCAATGTTGTGTGAATCCTCAATCACAAATACCTCTCATAAAGAGTTACGATATGGCCGATTCTTCCACATATCGTCAAATGAGGTTTCATATGTCAAAATTATCTTCCTTCATAATGAACCACTAAGTTACAGTTTCTAAATTTCTGCAATTGCCTTGTCAGAGCTCAAACATTTATTATAATCGTACCTTAAATATTGCGCTATAACTGCTTAAATTGTCTCTGCTTTACGTAGCCTTGCTGTCAATAAAGAGCAAAATTGAAATAATTACCGTCAACGGTGTATCTAAATACTAACATTAATCAGTAGTAATGGATCGTTGAGCCCTGGTATCTGAAAACTTTGCAGCGCTTCATCCGTCCGTCCATTGTTCACGCCACGAACAGGTTTAGCATATCAACAATGTTAATTACCAGCAATGCTTAGCATGAATTTCACCGATTGGTATTTCAGGGTATCGCCAGTCCGCTTGTTCGGCCAATCTGATGCAATTTAACGCTCACTCGTACACATTGAAATGAGTTTTTGTCCACATTACACACTCTCTAATATTACTGGCCGCATGTGTGTACCATTAACATTATTGCATAAATTATAAATTAATCAGAAAGGGGCCTACAAATTTCGTATCATGTGACAAAAAAATAAAGATAAATTAGGTGTGAATAATAAACTGAGCATAATTATTTAGTTCACCGAGCTTCAAATTAATTGAAAATATTAAAATGGGAAATTTTCATTATGAAAACAATTAATATTGAAAACAGAACAAGAATCATCACAATTCTATCAACATGTTAAATAAATGTGCACGGCCCCTAGCAAGTTTTAGATTTTTACAAAATAAACTGAATAAAATTTTAACTTTTCTTTATTCAAAGAATTGATTTATATCGACATACTGAAGCATTAATTAAATGAAATCTTTTTCATTCAATTATTTTAACTTTTCTTGTATTACTTGTAGACAATGAAGTTGTATGTAAAGATATACATTATTGTTTTTAATCAATTTTCCACAGAAATATATAGTCATGGATACCAGCGCTGAAATTTCATAATTTTAGTCCTCGTAAAACGAAAAAGGAATAACCTGCCTATTCCAAAATTCTGATTTTATGTTAGTCAAAGTTTATACTAGGAAAGAGGAATCCAAAAACATATTCTGCTATTAAAGTTGATAATTATTTTCCAACTAATGAAAATAAACTGTTCTATTAATGAAATGAAAGGAAACATAGTGAAATAGAAAATTCTATCATACACGTGGTACAGTACTGAGGCGCGCCACGTGGTAAAAAATCTATTTAAAAACTAATATTTATTCAAATAACCAAAAAACAGATGAAAATAAATACAAATGAAAATGAATTAAATTTAAGAAAAATATTTCCGATTAATCCAACATGAGATACTACCCCCAGGTACGGAAACTCGAAATGAATTTTGATTAAAATTTATTAAACTAAGCGTCGGAAAAATTTCCGGCAAGAAACTTCCTACGGCTTTCCGAAACCGGATTTCTGCAACAGGACTGGAAGCAAAGTCCGGTACATTGGACACCCTTCTCTCTCTCTCTCTCTCTCTTTCTTTCTTTCTCTCCCTCAATTTTTGCCTACCTGTTCTCCCCTCGTTTTCATACCGTTCACCTAATTGGTGGAAAATTGGTCGTAGCATCACCATCCAAATCTGTTACCAATTCCATTTTGGTTGGTTGAGAATATTTTCCCCTCTGCCTGCATGCAGACCCTTCCTGGAAATTGTGGGATATTCTTGGCTGGAAGCTTCTTCCTAGAATTATTTTCATGTTCCGGGGACGCTTCTGCCAGACGTATATTTAAGGGAGTAATTTAAGATGAATGTCAATTTAAAATAATAATTAAGTAAAGTAAGAGAAATGCGCTGTAATACTGTGTACTAGAGACAATGTATTGCAGTAACATTTCAGCAATAATATTTATAAATTAAACTCTAATATTATATTGAAATCGTATTTAGTAGGAAAAAGCCGTCATGTTTCGTGAAACCGTTACGCTCTCTGTGAGATGTTCGTTGAAAGAATAGAAAATTAGTAGCCGCTGGTGCTAATTGTACAAGAGAGTATATGAACTCTTTCAATGGCATTGGTTTTCACTTAGCAGTTACATAAAATACTAAAATCAAGGATCGTTAACTGTAACTACTCTGTTCATTACGATGACTTTATAAGAGATCATGTATTCGTTCCTCCACTACCTAATGATTTGCCAGAGTTGAGACACAATCTCCATTGCTCCTGACTTGTTATCCAAAGTATGGTAAGAATAGGATTTTAGGTTGGACGTGAGACGTGTTAATAACGGCACACACATGGAACGGAATTAAGAAAAACTAGGTTATTTGATCTAAAATTTAAAGTTTTATTTATTGTAAATAGTCCAAATTAAATTCTCCTAGTGTACTATTAAAACCAAGACTTTATTTTTGGACTTCATGGATAACAGAGACCATGCGTGCACGAAATAATGACAAGTAAATTAGCAAATTAGCATCAAACTGATTTTTTGTGATTCACTGTGGCATTTTCCTTCTTTCTCTTATTCTCTCCATAATATTCCACCTACTCACATGATAAATAATACTTTCAAATAATTGTATCAATCACACATTCATTAGAGACAATATAACACATTTTATTTTCTCATTTTTAATAAAATTAGTAAAAGCAATATATTCAAGCAAGTAGACACCTTTCAAGCGCTGAGATACTGATGTGACGTGACGAAAATACAATATTCCTCCTATTTATAATTCATGGATAATCTCTATATTCCTGGGCGAATTCAAAGTAATTTTCCAAGAATATGGCCAATTCTGACTTCCTTGTTGTTTAGGTATTCCGTCCTAAGACTGGTCTGATGCAACCCTCCATGCTAACCTATTTAGCACAAGCCTTTTCATTTCCGCATAACTATCACATCCCACATCCTCCCTAATCTGCTTAGTGTATTCCATCGTTTTCCCCTCCCTCTGCTGTTATTACCCTACACACTTCCCTGTAATTTTATAAAACGTGATCTATTAATCTATCCCTTCTCTTGGTCAACGTTCTCTATATTGTTCGCTCTTCCCCTATTAAGTTAACAACTTCCTCGTTAGTGATTCTATCCACCAATCTGATTTTCACCATTTTTGCAATGCACCACGTTTAAAGGTTTCTATTGTTTTCCGTTCCGCAACACTTATCCTCCTCATTTCGCGCACGCAACGCCACGCTCCATACGGACACTTTTAGTAAATATTTCCTAATATTCACACTTATATTACCCGTAAGTAAATTCCTCTCTTTCGTGAAAGCCTTCCTTGCTGTGTTATCCTACTCTGTATGTCTACTATGCTTCCATACCTAGTTATTACGTTTCCCACGTAGCAGAATTCGTTTACTTCCTTCAAAATATCCCTTCCCAATCCAACACCCTTTGTTATTCCCAAAGAGTATTGAACTCTTTTTCCATGACCACATTCATACCATTTATTATTGTTTCCAAGTCCACTTCTGACTCCCCTTATACTACAATATCATAGGCAAAGCGTAGGGGTTTTACTTTTGCTCGTTCCATTATTATTCCTTTTCCATATTCCGTTTTAATTTCCTTCATAGCCTGTTCTATATATGTTAAACAGCATAGGCGACAGACTGCATCCTTCCATATGACCACAAAAATATGGGATATGTATTTAATTAAAAGCTTCATTTATAGTATTATCATTAATAAGAGAATTAATTAAATTTCCGGAAAAATTAAGAGATAAGCATCCTCTCATAAGAAACGCGAAGACCAGCTTATATTAGTCACCATTATATTTTAAAAAACCTTCTTCAACACATAATCTAAATATGAAGATTTGCATAATAATTTAAAGGGGGTTTTGCAACATGTTTTAATTCTTCGAAATGTTACCAAATATCTTGAAACATAGTTTGTGTGTAAGGTGCTGAAGAACACATGTAAGGATGTGAGGAATATTGAATTTGGCAGAGTGAAAGTCGCATATGGTCGGTTAAGCAGGAGTCCCGGGCGAAGCTCTTTCTCCTTGCGCTCGTTAGCCATGCCCGCCACGTGCCTCGCTCCCGACTCTAAATGCAAACTGCGGCCCGCGACAGGGGAAATCTGAATGCAAACTACCCACTAAACTACCCCTACTTAGCCTCGAACCCTGCGCTCACGAGAACTTTCTCGGCGAGTGGGGGGACTTTTCTTTAATTGTCATTCCTGGCCATCCATCAAATTATGGTGATTCTTCTTCGGCACATGCTTGCGAAGTGCAGGCTTAAAAAGCGTTTAATTCACCTGTCTTACATAAATGGGAAAATCTAATTAAGTCTGTTTGTAACAGCCAGTAAAGGTAAAATTTACAAGTGTCAAGTAAGTAGCCATTTTAAATATTCAAGATATTTATTCAGTATTTTCGTTAAATTAAAATATTAGTCACATTAAATACAGAACCGTTTTGACTTTGTCAAGCGATATCGAAACATGAATATGCTTTTAACACTTATTACTGTTCATTGATATTCGATATACAATGAATGAATCTGATTACGGAGCAGCGGGGCAGTAAAATTATTCAGTTCGCCTCAAGACTCTTGTGGCCAAATGAGATTTTTATTGTTACGAGGATATTTGTAGTCTTTTCTTAAAGATGAACTTCATGGACAGTCGCAGGACTGTTGTTGAAGATATTTACATCCACTCTGACAAAGCTTACATCAAAGCCTTAGATTAATGCCCGTCTCCCACGCAGATATTATTAAAAAACATATTCATAGCCAACCTGATAAGAACAAAAATATGTACAGAAACGTTGCCGATTGTATAATGTTTGTTTTAAAATTATTAAAAGAGATTTAATGGCGTGGAGCAATTGCAATTAAAATTAGTACAAACATTCTTAAAAGCCCGAAGAAAAACAATCGGAGTTGGGGCGTTAGAAAGGATTAATAGTAAAAGATATAGGCTTATTTGACAGCATTCATAAGTCTGTGACGTCAAAAATAAATAATACAGGGCAATTAACCATATTTAATTGCGTGAAATATGTCAGTTGTTTGTTTACATTCTGCAACTCTTACATTTGATAAATTATATCCTGCAATGCGAACACCAGAAATACACGAAAGAATGTAATAAAAAATTATAACTTTATAAAAGTTGCATGAAACTTTATGAAAAACTGCATCAACAGGGGGTGCTTCAGAGTTTCAGAAAAGATGTCAAGAGTAGATTAATAGAGAAAGAAGAAAGAAACAATGTAGAAGTGAAATAGGTAATCTTTAAGGAAGAAATGACTAGACAAGCTGAAGAAAAAATAGGAAGAATAGCTAAGACGAATAGGAAACCATGGATAAAACAAGAAATAATAAAAATGATTAATGAAATACAAAAACGCGAGAGATGAAACTGCTAAAGAGCAATGCAGACGCCTGAAGAATGAGATAAGAAGTGTAAATCAGCCAAGAGGCTTGACTACAACAGAAATGCAAAGCGGTTGAAATTTTCATGGTGAAAGGGAAAATAGACGCAGCTTATAGGAAAGTAAAAGAAACATTCCAAGAGAAGAAAAATATTAGCAAGAACATTAGGAGAGCGGAGGGAAAGCCAATTCCAAAGCAAAAAGGTGGAAGGAATATCTAAAAGAGCTGTATCAGGGTGGAAATCTAGATCAGTCAGTAATAAAATTAAGGTCAAAGTTTGACAGGGCGCTGAAAGACCTGAGCAATTCTAAAGCAACAGAAATTGATAGCATTCCATCGGAGTTGTAAAGTCATCGGGCAAAGAAGCAGTATCATGGCTGTTAAGAATAGTATGCGAAATCTACGAAACAGGAAGAATAGCTGAAGATGTTAGTAAAAACATAATTATACCAATACCGATTACTTGGGCTGATAGATACGAACAGCACAGGACAATTAGTTTAGTATCTCGTGCGTGAAAAATATTGAAGAAATTAATATATAGGAGGATGAGACATCAAATAGAATGCTAGTTAGGAGAAAATAAATTGGGTTTTAGCAATAATGTAGGGACAATGGAAGCAATACTGCCTTTGCGTCTAATATTAGAAGACAGGATAAGAAAAAATAGACCTATGTTCAGGGCATTTGTAGATTTAGAAAAAGCCTATGATAGTGTGAACTGGAACACACTAAGGTTTTTTAAGAACACATAAATAAAATATCAAGAAATAAGGCTTATACATAACCTCTACAGAGGTAGTCAGCAGTAATTGTAATAGTGGATCAAGAAAATAAATCAGAAATCAAGAAAGGAGTAAGACAAGGATGCTGTCTGTCACCTATTGTGTTTAACATATATATAGAACAGGCGAATAAGAATGTTAAAATGGGATATGGAAAAGGAATCATACTGCATGGAGAAAAAATAAAAAACCCTACGGTTTTCCGATGATATTATAGTATTAGGGGAGTCAGAAGAAGACTTCGAAACCATAATAAATGGCGTGAACGTGGTCATTGAAAAAGAGTTCAATATGAGGATTAATAGAGGGAAAAACAAGGTAATGGAGTGTATTATGGGGAAATTTGGATTACAAAGGCTGTTAGATTGGGAAATGATATTTTGAATGAAGTTAAGGAATTCTGCTACTTAAGGAGCTTAATAACTAGGGATGGTAGAAGTATAGTAGACATAAGAAGTAGGATAGTAGAGGCAAGGAAGAATTTCGCGAAAAACAGGATTTTACTTACGGGTGATATAAGTGTGAATATTAGGAAATTGTTGCTAAAAATGTTCGTTTGGAGTGTGGTGTTATATGGGTGCGAAACGTGGACGATAGGAGTTGCAGAAAGGAAAAGTATAAAAGACTGAAATGTGGTGCTATAGGAGAATGCTGAAAATCTGATGTGTAGACAGAAACACTAACGAGAAAGTTCTAAACGGTATTGGAGAAGGGCGAAAAATATGAAGGGCGTTGGCCAAGAGAAGGGCTAGATTAATAGGCCACATTTTAAGACATCAGGGTCTTGTAAAATTATCATTAAAGGGTAGGGTAGGAAGAGATAAGGGAGGCGAGGGAAGGAACACGCTAAGCAGATTATGGAGGATGTGTTTAGTGCTAGTTATGATGTAATGAAAAGTCTTGCGCAAGATAGGATAACATGTAGGGTTTTATCAGACCAGTCTTTAGGACTAAAAACCACAACGAAAATTCGTCTTTTTATATTTCCGTTTTATTAAGGACTGTTTTTTTAAGGGACACGGGGACTGAAATTTGAAATTCCTGTAAATGAATTGCTACTGAGCTGAAATTTTAACTGTGTGTTAACAGCATACATTGTAGGAATGAACAAAATATTGTTTTTGTAAACTTGTTTTTTGTTAATATTTTGAAAATTATTTTCCAAATTTGGAGATGTCAAAATGTTCTTTGCGTTACGTACTTGAATATATTTTCATTTTTCTTACATTAATATGTAGGGCTGACGATTGTTATCAATTATCAGTATAATTTTTAAAATTGATTAAAATTATGGTGACTAAATAATTTTTTACTAAAAGCTTCATACGGCTATGTAAAAATTGGCGCTTTTCGGCATTTTGAACTTTTTCATCTAAACTACTTGAAAAATTAGAAAACTAATACTTATATTTATTTGTATTAGCATGTAGAATATGTATAAAAAGAATGAAGAGAACATCTTAATATTTGTGACGCTTAGAAGGTTTTGGTATCAGAAATAATGAAGCTGAGAAAAACACATTTTTCTGAAAGAAAATGTTATTAATTTAGAATCAAATATAAAAATGATAATTGTCCCGCAGTATATGTTGTACCTTCCTTGTTTTGCTTGGCAGCTTCTTTTTTCATGTTATTGAATTTATAAGCATATTAATATGGAAAAATTAGAAAATCTAATTTTTTCAGATTTTGGCCAAAATTTTAGTCCCCGTGTACCTTAACATGACATATTTCATGAAATGACGGCAGATAGCCCAAGAGAATTAAGTCCCATCCTACGTCTAAAATGTTTCCATTTCTCCTTCACTTCTAGTCCGGCAGCACTAACCGCAGTGTGACGGTGTAATTAAAATTCAGCCTGTCTCTCTAATTTTATTCACTAAAGAAACGTTATCCATTGTAAAATACAGGAATCAAAATGATTAAGGGCGTAATTTACTCTAATGTTGTTATAATATGAAGAAACGAAAATCTCGTTTTTAGGTTGAATATTTATTATGTATTTTTTCAGTCAGAAAACTGAATATTTTTAGATCGCATTTTTTCGAGATGAGAAAAACTTTGCATAAAAGATAAGGGAAGAGGGCATCAAATGCGAGCAAAGCAAGAGACAAAGAGTACTGCACAAGTTTTTTAAAAGTTGTAAGTAAGCTACAATCGATTGAATGGGGGTGAAGTATGGACGGTGGGAAAAGGGGACTGCTGAAAGCATTCGAAATAAGGAGCAACAGAAAAGCTTCTTCGCAGAATCAGCGAGGGTGGAGAGAGGGCCTTTGGGTAAATCTACCGAGAAGAGAGAACGTAAGGGGCCGTGTTTACCGAATTGAAAGTAACGAAAAGTTAAAGAGAAAGGATGAAAGTAAATTGCATTAGGCAAAACGTAAGACTTTTTATTTTAATCTCTTTCATATGTTGTACCAAAATAGATTAGACATGAGGACACAATGATGACCCATAGAAATAATATACTGTATGTTTAAATACCTATATTCAATTCCACGTTAACGAATTTCTATAGTTTTAAAAATTGTATATTGAAACCCTTACGCTTTATGGCGTCCTTATAAGTTTTTCGTAATTTTTCATTGTATTTCTGGAACTGAATTAGCATCATGACATATTAATTTATTTTCTCATTACTGAGGCCATTGTTATTTAAATCCTTTTCGTAAAATTTGCAGAATTCTTGTTTTAAGGTCAGGGATTGTATTTATATTATTATTATTTTGTATTTTAATATCTATTTAAATGTATTTTCGAAACAAAAAGAAATACAGTAAGAATAAACAATTTATTTGGACTACCATACTCCAAAAAAGTTCTGGCAAATTTTATTATATATATTTATACAGAACACTTTTAGATTTTAATTTTCAACAAGCTGTGATATTAAAGTTCTTTCAGTGCAGCGTGTTTAAAATACACGATTCTTTGCTCAATTTTGTGTTTTTCAGAATTAAGTACCCTAGCTACTCCTGGAACATGACTAGTATAAATTAAAAATTCTTGAAGTTCTAGTTGAGATTATTTTTTATCAAGTTAGGATGGTTTTACTTAAAAATTTTATTATATTTTCCCAGATTACAACTTTAAATTCTGAATTCAGTATCTTCCAAACTTTGCACAGACGAAAGCAGTGTTCTGTTCATATATACATATAGAAAATCTATGAAAATAATAGATACAAATAAATTTTTGATGTCAATACAATTAAATATAAATAAAATGGGGAGCTTAAACTGACTTAATTTGAATAAATATAAACAATAAAGTGGTCAATAGCCATATATAGAAATTTAATTGAAAATGAATTTGTTACCAAACTGAGGAACCTTACCATTGTCTCTACAATTTATATTAAATAATTAAATTTAAATTTCTATACAGATGAGTACAAAAAATTAAGTAATTACAAATGTGCTATTAAAAATCTTCAGAGAAATTTCGGAACTGCTACAACAAAATCATTCATGGGAAACAATACCAAACTAACAAATCACAAAACGTACATTGTTAAAACAGACCTTGTTTAAACCTCAATTATAAACTTAATTCATTTATAAAATTTACATTTTATAAAATATGAACCATGTCGCTCATCAATCGAGAATAATATTTGCCTCCTACGTCTAAAATGTTTTCATTACTCCAATCAATACCTTGACTTGTTAATACAAATTTTTTATCTAAAAGTTGTTTTAAATTAGAAAATTGTTTCCTGATGCTTGCGTTTTATCTGACCAATATACCATTTTTAGATTTACAAACATATTTCAAGTGATCTAAATACTACTTGACAAACAAGTTACTTAATGTATGTTTCCCATATATGTTACAACAAATTAGCCCTGCGTCATCTTACAAAAATTAATGTATCATAGCTAGTAAAAGAAGTTCAGAGACAAACAAGATTATATTTTCCCATTACTGAACTTAAAATTGACTTTCAGAATATAATAGCATTTATTGAATCAAATAAGGATAATTTATTTTAATATTTTATTATATAATAGGTGAAAAAAATAAAATTTCGTTCATTTTGCACGGAGGATTTTTAATAAAATAATTGGTAAACATTAATTGAACATAATCCAATAACCTACTACCACTCGCCCCAAATCCCCACAATCCTACCATTTCCTGTTTCTTCCTTATTACAAATTCATGTATCACAAGATTGTTTCAAATTTTAAAGAATATCTAAATTACATTACTTACAGATCCTTTCGATAAGGAAAGCAAACAAGAATCCACTTGTCACCAATAGTAAACGTCGTCTATTTTACAAAATTTATTTTTCTGATTGTAATTCATGCTATATTTGGAAAACAAAAACTTCACATTTTATCTTTATCACAGAAAATGTCTCCATTATTAAACGTCCCACTGATAAAACATGTCATCACTTGCAAACATTTTTTTGATTGACCAAGATTTTAGGATGAACACCATGTAGAATTCCTGAATTATATCCAAAACTCTTTATATTAAATCCAAAATTTCTGCAATTAACGTAAAGACAGAAGAACGAAGGCTTTCCCGGTGAAGAATATGTAGAAACGTTTCTCGGGTTTCCAACCGGGTAGTCTCAGTAAACAGCGACGTTTCGACAGATAGCAACTCCGTCATCTTCCAGCCTGGAAGATGACGGAGTTGCTATCTGTCGAAACGTCGCTGTTTACTGAGACTACCCGGTTGGAAACCCGAGAAACGTTTCTACAACGTAAAGACAGATTCTGTGATGCTCAGAAATGGCTATTATCTCTTATTTTTAAGCAAACTACTTTGCTTTTATTCGATCATTCTTTAGATTAAAGATTTGCTTTGGGTTATTGCGTTTCTTCAGTCACCTAATAAAAGGAATAATGATTTCAGAAAATTTATGGAGTATTAATTTTATCAATAATTTTTGTCTATAATGTGACCAGATTTTTGTTTATCATTCTCCTGGTTCAGACTATGTTAATTGAAATTTCTTGTAGTTTTCCGTGTTCAATCATTATATATTTCTATATTTTACTTTAATTTTTGACTACAGTTTCCCAGATTATAAATTTCTAAGAGACGAAGACTTAAGACTGAGTCTCAACAATACAGTCAGAGCTGAAGGTCCATGAATTCCCTGCACTGCAGATTGAGTGTATATTGTTTGCAGTTCCGTCGCTAACACCTGACTAAATCTTCTCGTAATATATCCCTTTTCCTGTTGAGCAGGGTCTGTGTCATTTCCAAAGACTATATAAGCTGCGTAAACCAGTTTCATTAGTGACGGTAATTAGCGGCGGAGAGGCTAATTAATCCACATTAACCTGCGTGCTCTCTGCGCTTCGCAGACGATGAGCTTGGGAGATTTTCATATTTCACCGGGAGAAAACCCCTTATATATATATCAGACGACAAATATTAGGCAAGATGTCCCCCATAATATACTGAATATCAAGTTAAATTAATAATTACCCAGCGGCAAGCCTTTGTAGTTGCGTTAAAGTTTCAACATTTAAGAAAGCACAAATGGTCAAACCACTTAAAGAACCTTTACAATATTTTCAGATGTAAAAAACTGATGGTAAATGTTTTAAAACATTTCCTTACTATTTTTACTAAAATTGTTTCCTAATATATCGTAACACTTTTGTGTTACTTCAACAAAATAAATGCTAAGAACTCGTTACTTCTTCTGTACTGTTAACGCAATTCAGATAAGCTGTTGTAACGTAGAGTAAAAAGATGTTTAAAAGATCTTTCTCAAATTATTGCAGAATTTTCGGACAAGTATACGTTAAACTTTAGAGACAAATAATATGATATTGCCAAATTAAACCAACGAAACGATATGCTTAATTATCTATAACAGTTAACATACTGTTGTTTTATAATTTTTCTGAATAATTTTAAATGAATTTATATTAGAAAATTTTAGAAAGTTGTTGAATACCTCTTAGTAGGTTTGAACAATTTAACCAAATAAAGTGCTGATTTCTGCACCCATCAGTCATTCCTGTTAAATTTTTACAAAAGCATGGAATTGATTATCGACACAATCAATTTAAATAAAACGCTGTGTTAAAAAATAATTTGGTTAGTATGATGTTAATTTGTATAAAGGATGGTGACAGTAGCAGAGACGAAATATAATAAGTAAAGGTAATTTTTTAAGTGAAATTATGTGCGACACGTGGTGAACAACCATAAATTTTAAAACAATTTAAATTGAGATTTAACATTCTTCCTTTAGCTGAATAAATATTTATTATAGTAAGAAAATGAACTCTTTATTAAATTTTAACTACTGCTCCAATTACCAGTGTTTCGGTGCATAAAATTGACCCCTCCCCCTTAAGAAATTGAGACACGCAAAAAAAATTAGCATTGCAAAGCTCCAGGACAGTCAACCCTCTAGGGATTATTGGTGCATGGATATCTGCTACACAGATCGAAAACAATGCACGAAACCACTTCCACGTGCTTGCTAGGCACTTCAGGTTACAGCTTGTAATTAAGTTAGGCGTTGATTTCGATTTCATTCGATTAGTGATGATAGCAGAAGCACTCTGGTTGACAAATTCCTATTTGAGGATTGTCAGACGGCTACAACATGCCCTTGGACGTAGGTGAGGCGGCGAAGAGCAATCGAAATCGTGCGAATTCCAAAGAACAGGGTTGTAGGGCCCCGGGCATTAACGCTTCGGAAATTTCGTGGGACGTTTCTTCCTCGGCGAAATCAGAGGGCCACCGCGGGCCAACCTTGAAATTTCATTGGAGCAAGCCCTAATGTGATATGGTATCCACCCTTATGGTAGGGCTGACCTCACAGGACACGTGAGTGGAGAGAATCAGTCGGGAATGAATTTTTGCAGAAAGAGGGTCAGAAGAGACGAGGTGGAGGGGAGACTGACTCAAGTGAACCATTGGAGAGAGAAGGGGGGTCACTATAGAACTATCAGAATAAGAAGCAAGCATTCGTTAGCCTAATACTTCTGTAACCATTTGCCGATTTCATGGTACTGTCAGTTCCGAGTAGATTTTGTGTAAAATTTTTCACTCTATAAGAAGGCCAATATAATACGATCCTTAGAATAGAGCGAATGAATTCACATATAAGGAAATTAATTTGTGACATTTCTTCGGTAAATATAGATATGTATTGCTTAAATAAAAACAATTGCCGACTGATAATGTTAAAATGGGAAAAGTATAAAATTTATGTAAAGCTTTCAAGTATAAAGTGATTATCATTTTTAAATAATAAATGGAATTTCATTATTAATATTTCATCATTAAAATAAATAATAACCCTCCATTCATTTCACCCTCTCTATTTTTTATATAACTCACCTAATTGATGGAATCTCATTTTAGCACAACCAGAAAAATCTGTAAACAACTTCCTTATTACCTGGTGGGATTCTTCACCTGCTCCTTCAGACTAAGGGCGTCTTCCTGGAACTGTGAACATCCGCCTCTTACTTGCAGGTTACTTTTATCCGTGATGTACCATTAAGTGATTCCCCATCTGCGTTTCTCCATGCTTTAAAGATGCAAACATTAAACGTGGTCAAGACACATATATAAGTTTAATAAAATTCCTCCAGTTGAATACATAGCGAAAAAAGCACTACAGTAGGAATAAAATTAAATTAAGAGGACTGATATATTTCGTGAGAATATATATTCTAAATATAAGACTCACATATATATTATCAGATATTTTATCATCTGGAACATAATATACAATTTAATACATTTACAAGTCAGTTGTACCTGTCATTTTATTTCCAAGATCGAAATTGAACTCCGTCGAATATCATAAAACGTCTCAAAAATATTTTTGCAATAAACAATTATTATAAAAAGCTTGACGCACGAGGTGTCCAGTCACTGCCCTCAACTACGATATGTGTTCTTCAGGAGAAGAAGTGCATTGTGATGTGATGTGCAGTGTTACAAGTGAAATTAATAACTCTTATTTAATTATTTTCGTATAGATTCTAAGTTTCCTTGTTTCATGAAATATTTTGTAGTTAAGTAAATTATTGTATATCATTAATGTTTATGACTGTTAGTATTTACTATATTTATGTATATCTATCTCATGTTTTTTATATCAATTTGACTTGTCCTATTTCCTCATCTGAGGACTAACGGAACTAATAAGTCTATCTATCTATATTTACTGTAGCAAAATAATTTTTAGATATTACAGAAAAAGCATGTTGAATTTAAACTTTTAAGATGAAACGTCGTTAATAAGAAAAACGACCGTGGCTTTTATAATGTAGATGGCAGAGATTAAATTAAACATCAAAGTTTACTGTCTATTATTGTGAATGTGGTATTTTTGAAAATAGAATACGACGACAAAATTGTGTCGTGAATGTATGGTTCATATTACGTAATATTTTCACACCATAAGTGGAAGTGTTGAAATTGACTTGATGATATGTGTAAATAAGTTTATTGCTCTAATTTCAGAGAGACATATTCTTGGGTCGGCCAGGCCATCTCCAAATATTACACGAATAGGGTTATTAGAGTGATTTAGGAGTTAACAGGGAGCAACGTAGGGCACTATTTAACAGCAATGTTTAATGCCTGTATATCTGAATAATTCACATCACCACTGACGCTAATAATGGAGACGGAAACGACGCAAACGCCGCACTAAATGAATGATCTCAGAATGACTAAAAACTCACATGTAACACCATAAATTCGTTGATAAGATATTTTTTCAATTTGAATTTATAGATAAATGTGGTGACTTTTGTACTAGTCTTTTTGTTTCACGTACTAACTTAACTGAAATTCTCATTACGTCCCATTCGTTACAGAGTTATGTTTAACATTGTTCTTTCTCTGCGTGAATCAACACTACGTTATAGGAGGAGGCAATATCGTTTAACTAATTTTATATGAATTTTAAATACCATTAACGTGACGACGAGAATTTCGAACTTGTAGAGATGCATGCATGCAGCAGCTATTGCCGTCCAAAGTAGAAACGCAGTAAGTTGCGATTTTCGAAAATATTTCACAGATAAATGTATTATAATTGTTTTATAAAGACAAATTCGGATTTCTTGGACGGATAAAATCATTTTCAAAGAGATAAGGAGTTTATGTAAATGTTGAAGCTCAAAAAATATTTCTTCTTTGATTTCTCAAAAACATTCTATTAGACTTACTGCCTTTACCCTTTGGACGGCAGAGTAGGACAAATACAACTTGCCTGTCACTAAGATGAAGAAACATTACTTTTTCCACTTTCGAAAAACAAAGCAAGAGTGCACAAGCTCGCAACTTCACCAACACGATATCACAAATTTGTAATGGGCGTGGCAGGGGTTAACTTGAAGGAAAGACAAAGGAGGCTGGTACAATAACGAACACAGCAAGTTTCTAAATATTTCCAAATTCACAATTTTAAAATTTCCTGGTTTCCTATTAATTTGAAATTCAAAATTATCAAAAGAGCTTTCCTCGACGTGGTTTAATAATTGAATGTTATGAATTTAATTAAATTCAAATTGTAAAAATTTGAAAATTAATTTTAAATAGTTTATGAAATTAAAAAAATTATTGTACTTTAACAATAAATAAAAGGACTGCCAATAGGTCAGCATTAAAATTTATCACTATTTATTCCAAAACGGCTTTCTCAGATGTACTACAGACATAATATTACAAGAAATTAAATGTGGGTTCTATGTTACAATTTTTGAATTTATAGATAAAAAACGTGGTTCAAAACTTACAAATTTAGCAATTCAACATATTTACTCCAAGACTCCCTCAGCCGAAAAGATTATTGAACGTACATCTGAAGAATTGCATGAATTACAAGTGAAGAATTTAGTGTAGTGCATGGATCATCTCCAACCCCTGACGGTTACAGCCGAAATAATGTAGTAACAATGAGTGCTTTCGGCAGTTAAATTTTAACAATTGAAAATAATATTACAAAGTTAAATCACTACAACAAAACAATATCTTAAATTTTGTTCAGATTATTCGTGTCTTTTATAACATTGATTACATGAGGATTACTCCAGATATACTTTTCACTCATAATTCTCGAGATGTAATTCTTTTCTTCGTCTAAAATTTCCACATTTTTCCAATCAAAATTGTGATTAATAATGTCTATGTTTGGACACAACTGTGTACTTTTGAATGTCTAATTTGATGTATTATGTTCTTTAATGCGAGTTTTTAAAGCTCTTTTAGTTTGTCCGATATACAGTGCATTACAATATAAGAAAATAATTTTGTAGATAATACGGTCTTTCAATTTGGAACAAGTCAATCAGTTTATATTGTATGTTAGCTATGTAAGGTATAATTATGAAATTAATTTTTCTATTATTAATCTTTTTAAGAGATAAATTATTGTCGGAATATCTGATTTTATTCTATCTAATTTTGAAGTAGTTCGGAAATCATTTTGGCCAAAATTCCAAATAGTTTCCGAAAACTAAGTAATTTGTTTTTCCTGCATGTAGGCGTCAACTTTGGTGGACGTGTCCACGGGGCAAGCAGGTAACGTCCCCATCCAGATAGGTCCACGGCTTTGAAACCACGAGGTTATGTTTATCATTTGTGGGCCGCCAATAAGGGACGATAGAACATAATCAGGTTGACTCCTGCGCTCGTTAGCTACCGGAACACGGTGACCCTCAGGCTGGCGAAAGCAACCGGAACACAGGAATAGGCTGGTTCAAGTTTGCCAGTGACCGGCGATGACCTTCAGATTGTATTAGGTCACGCTCGGTTGAGGGTGAGGACCTCTGTACCTGTTTAATGTGGTCGCGTACTCGTAGCTGTTTAACGTCGTTCCACACATCTATCTTTCTCGACGTCCGTCTCTCACCGATTTTTCACAACTATTGTCCATGTCTCTCTCCTTACCAATACTCGCTTCGGTGATCTTCTGGTCTTAGTGTCTGGAAGCGCTGAAGATGGTATGGATACAGCAATTGTTCATGTAGTACAACTCAGACAAGAGGCTGAGTCACGAAAATCGTTATACACTGGATCCAGGTATTTTGGGTTACCACACACGAGCAGATATCTACCGCGAAATCTGAAGCTTATTTACACGTTAGTGTAGGTCTGCCGACATTTATCTTACGTACGAGATCTGTGCAGATTCTTATTCTGCCAGCGGTTTTTTGTTTATTTTTTAGCTATCGCAAAGCATTGTAGGTCAGTAACTATTGCCATACTTAGTGTGTGTGCTAACACAAATATTAAAATTGAAAGTGGAGAGTATATTTTTATTAACTACAAGAGTAAGTAACCGGGGACATTGGAAACATCAATAAAAGAGTTGTGTTTGAAATAATGATAAGTGTGTAAATATTCTTTGTTAATTGTAAATAATGGGGATATTAATTAATTGTTTAATGAAATAAAGTTTTGGATTTAGAATATACATTTAACTAAAAAAGAAAATACAATTTTAAATTGGTCCTGCGTGAATATTACAAAATAATAGTTGGGTAAACCCGCGCAGCAATTTTCGTTCACTAAACGAACCTGTTTTGTTTGCTTTGCGTCCTGGTGCGGATTAAAGTGCGCCTGGATGATTCTGGAGCTTCTTGAAAATGAGGAAAACTCGAGTTTCCTTCTTCTTCCTTTGTTGTTTTCCTCGGATAATATCACTTCAATCCTTCCCTGCTATCTCGAAGTCTCACACCATCCTGCTGCTGCTTCCTTCAATGATCAATCAACGCTTCATACTCTCCTCTGCCTGTCAATCCTTACATTATACTGCGTATTTTTCCGCCCTTCACCTTCTCAGGTCACCTCCGTATATTTCCCCTCCAAGGGATTAAACTATCTCACTTGACGATTGTCTGCCAATCATCGTTTTTATGTTTTAATTGTAATAATAGCAATATATTTTTCTTCTAAACTTTTGAACTCAAAGTTACCAATGCAATTACAAACTGATTTGTAATTCAGTATATGAATATATTTGCTGTTAGAATTAAACATGACACGATTTAACGATCATTTCTATCTATAATTACTAATAAAAAAGTCAAAGAACTACTTCATTATAACAAATTATCAGAAATAACCAACACATTAATATTAAGAAGCTAAAAAAATTTAAATGACTCATTGGAATGGTTTAAATAATAAAATTTTATGTTTCGTTATTGACATCAAGCTATATTATATTTTTTAATTGTAATAATAGTAATAAAAACCTATTATGGCTTATTTTTCACGCTATAAAACTTCTATTATGCTTAAAAACGTAAGAAGAGTTAGAGTAGCTGTAAACATATTGACACAGAATTTTTTTAATGCGCAGATAAATCTGTATTTTGCTGATTATCAGCTCTTGAAGACCGTCAATTGGACAGATGTGATCTGTACGTGAAGATGCAACGCTGATTTTATCGATCTGACAAATATCTGTGCTCCAATCCGACGATTGGTCGGCCGATTCAGATATGCCGATGATATCTGTGGTCACACTTTAGTCCAATAAATGTAATACATTTTTCCATCTGAGGCGTGTTAACTGACGAAGTTTTCCAGTGTTCACCTTGAGGGGATATGTTTTCTGGGCCCATGTTTATTGATGATTTTTTATTTTGATAGCAACTACCTCCCTCCAAAATATTCGACTCTTCTTTTAACACCTTGTTCATATGAACTTTAGTACGTGCATTGTCTGTTCGAATATTGATTAAATTATGTCTTCAATAAGTCCTAAGAATTATTATTCGTCAATGACAGAAAGTATAAAGGAAAAATTGTAGATAACTCTGAAATATGTACGAAGCTGAAATTGTCAACTCATTTTCTAACCTCAGCTCCAGTTTTGATGCCTGTTTTTCTCGAGTTTTACAGGACCTTACATAATCAAATTTCACGGAAGCTTATGATTCCAGCTTTAGTCTAATCATTTTTCGTTCAGACGCCGCATTTTATATTAATTAATTGAAATTTATTGGGCATACACAACTAACCTGAATACTATTACATATGTAACCATATAAATAATGCTAAGAGCAATACTAAAACAAATACAGTCTTGTCATTACACAATTTAAAAGTAAAACACAATGTAGATTTTTATAATGTTAAAATTATATAATTAGAAGAAAGATTTTAGAATCTATCAATTATTTTTCAAAAACGATGAAGGTATTAATTCCAGGAAGGAAAGTGAAGATATATCTAAACACTACGCCAAAGTTTTAAAGTAAATAAAAAGACAAAATTTTAGAGTTATATTTAAAAAAATTGTAGATTTGGACTTATCAAATCTTGTTCTACAAGATAAGTCAATTTGAATATTACGATTAATATCTACACTATTGAAGATTTAACTTTTCGACGTGGCTAAATTTACAAGATCAGGACTCATTTACAGTGTAAATTTTCGACAATACGAGGTTTTATGTGCCGATTGTGCTTGGTTAGCACATGAACAAAATAATTATTGAACTTCTACAACTCCGAAGGACGATAAATACTCTGTGTAGGCCAGCACAACTTAGAACCACGTACAATCCATGAAGAAATTTAGAAATTATACAAATTCTTAATTACATGTGGGATTATAGAATATTTTTGACATTAAATTATAGGAAAAAAGCAAATTTGCTTCATTATTTTAAACAAATTCCATAAAAAAATTTGTAATGTTTAAAATAAATTTGTATTTGAATTCAGTAGATGACTATGGCAATGCCAAACGTTCCTGCTGAATTACTTTGAAATCAAAATTAAATTATAGTTTTGGTTATTAATGTGAGTGATTAGCATAGGGATAAAAATTATCATCATACTAAATAAAAATCAGTCTTTTAATAAATACAATTAATAAATCCATTGTTGAAATTCTATTTTATGTGCAAAATATTTATTTATTATCAAATATTAAATTTGTTTTCTTCATTTTATATTAAATTATACATTTGTGTTTTCTATTTTATTTATTTTCTTTTATAAGAACTGCGGTGTTTACTTTTGTTCATATATATATGAGAACCGCATCAAACGGCGGGAATTATTGTCAATATTGTGAAGATGGGTCTAAATTGGGTCCTGACAAATTCTCGGCGGGAATATTGTCGTCCGCCGAGAGCGGCTGGCTGGAAGTTAGGTCTTGACGAGTGTAATTACAGTAGCAGGTAGCGAGGGGAATGTTCGGTCTAATAAGCTCTGCACTGGCCCCACAGCCCTCCAAATGAAACGCCAACTGCTGCTGTTGCCTCTTGCTGCATACTAAACAGCCTGCCCTGGCGACGGTGCTTTCTCCAAAACAACCAATCACAAGTTTTCTGCAGCAATATGTAGGCAGGCAGCAGACGAAGACATATGCATAAACAGAATGTTAACCCGCAGAGACCGCAGATTACGGAGGGGGAGAATAGTCACCCGAAGATTCTGGTTTTCTTGGTATTCATCGACAGATATAAAACTAAAAATTGTAAGTCAATTGTTTATCTCACAATTAATATAAATTAAACTAGTTAAAACAGCCTCTTTGTCAGTTTTATTTTATTAAATATTAAACTCTACTACGTTAATCTCTCTCATTTGAGATTTCTTCAGGTTTACTATAATGAAAATTACGTAATATGTTATAATAAATTGAAATACTATACATGGTTTTAAACCTACAAAATTTAGTAACTCCAGGACTCCTTCGGGCGAAATACAGGAATGTACCGCAAACCCGGAATGGAGTGACGTTCAGTTACAAATTTAAACCAACAATGCACTGCAAAAGTATAAAATCATAAATTCAATTTAAGTTGTTGGAATCACTTTTTACGTTACTTTAATGACCATTTTACAGATATAATTTTTTGTTTACAGGGTGGTTCGCATATGTAAGCTTTATATATTACGCATAACGTCTCATGTTTCTTCATATTACTAAGAGCTTCAAAATTCTCATGAATCTCGTGAATCGCCTCCCAAACATTTCTTCAGACACTTTCGGATTTTTTACAACACTAGAGTGTGTTAATGTCTTAATGGGACCAACAAAAATTGGCCTGAACAGCTTTTTGTTCATTCTAAGAAAAGTATCTTAAAGCGGTTCAGAACTTAATCTGCATATTTGGCCGGCGATGTGGTTAATTTTTAATTTAACGATCACGGATGCACCCCTGAGACGTATATTTTTCCTCTCGCAATCTAAATATTCCTGTCCTAATAACCACGTGCGTTTTCCGTGCTTCGCGGCAATCACAACACTTCCACTTCGAAAGTTTTATTAAAAAATGTATGAAATTAGATCCTGCCGTGACTGCCGAACGGCATCTATTGTTGGCCATTTTTAATTTATATTAGAACATTGACCTGCCCAGACACAAAATTGGCTTTCTAATGCCTGGCCAAAATGACACAGTAATGTTTGTGGGCTGGGGCTTCTTTTCAAACGTGTCGAATTCCCGTCTTAATTTGCAGTTTCTTGTAGAATGATCGGCGTAGTAACAAATAATAATAATGTTAAATATGATATTATTGTATACAAATAAAAAAGAAATACTAAACGCATTTTCACGCACTAGTTGTACCAGGGCGGAGTTGTCTATGTTTCTATTAGAACAAAATGGCCAGTTGCCTCCAAAGGTACATGAAACCCAACTTCCACTCAATGGAAGATTTTGTCTGTATTCTGAGAACTCTAGTTAACCTTTGCCTACATTGTTCTACCATCTTCACCCCCTCTTTTCATCCCTTCCAATACTGTTGTTAAATATTAATTTGCTTCAAGTCCTCTGTTTCATTAAAAGAAAGGCACAGATTCCTAACGGGGTTCAATATTAAATTTTTTGTTTGAAAATTTTATTAAATTTTCAGAAACTTAATTGTTATATTATGATATACGTTCTAAAATAGAACGGTCAATGAGTCAGCAACTAATTTAATTACTATTTAATTATTACAAATACAACGTTTCATCCAACTTTGTGAACTTCATGTAACTATACACCAAAATAGTATCAATTCAAAATCAATTTAGTATATTATTTGTATTAAATAAATAGTAATTAAATTATAGTAATTAAATTATTAAATTAGATTATTGGCTGGCTTAATAGCTGCCTTTTCATTTTTTATTTAATAATTAGTTATAAAATGAGTATATAAATATAACATAAATTATTTCGAATAAAAACTTTCGGTAAAGCAAGAGATATTTAAATAATAAATTTATAGGTAATTGTATAATCCTTTTGACATGAAATGCGTAGTTTTAATTTAACTATTAGATGCTAAGTTGAATATTAAAATCAAATAATGTTTTTCATCACAATGAAAACGTATTCAGGGAAAACATATTGTTAAACTCTACATTACTTATTTTTATTTAAGTAGTGTTTGATGACATAAAATATGGGTAATACATTATAGGAAAAATAATATGAATTGTTCCCACTCCATTGAACTCTGAATAATATTAATTAAATTTGGTCTTTTATCTTAGTCATTTGATTGCTTATTTATTAACAATTATGCTATTCAGTGAAATTATTATGAACCATTTTGGAGTTAACAATCTAAATATTAGAAATGGCTTTATTAATATTGAATATAATTTTTTTGACATTTTATCTATCATTTCTTCAACTTTTAATACACAACGAAGAGAAATTAAATTAATGATAAATTTATATCAACGATATATAGTTTGTATATATCTGTATTGTTGTCTGTGATAGTTATTTAATATTAGAAATATTCGTCCTAGATTATTGAAAACTAGCTATGATCGCGACTTCGTTCGCACGGAAGTAGCTTTTTTATTTTGCCCTAAAAACGAACAACAGGTACAGTATTCGTTCAATGTGTAAAAAGTACGGTATAATTTATTTATGATCGCTTCAGGGAAAAGCTTATACCTCGCAATTTATTTCGAACGGGTCCCTCTATCATACTTTTCGGAGAAAAGAAATGATTAAATATTAATATTAAAATAAACTTTACCTTACGTGACAAGTAAGACCAATTTTGTAGGCGTCGTAATCGACCATTCCAAAACAGTTTAATTTCCCTCGGAGAGTTAGCTCTCCGCCAACAATAGGTTGATTACGGCGCGAAACTTACTGCAACGATAGATGGATTGAAAATATTTGCTCTCTCTCTCTCTCTCAAGCTGCCAAAATTAGGCTTATAATAATAAAGTCAGTGGGATGAATGGTTTGGGAGCGCTAATAGGACTTATAACTTGCAGTCTGTTTTCACGCAGCCTTTTGAGCGGCAAATAAATGGATTTATAAATACATTAATATTTTTTGAACTCTGCAAGGTGTCGAAATTAAACGTATCGAAAATTTTAAATTAAAATTCTTGTTTCCATTTATGAAATTTTCATTGAAATCAGTTTAGCCGTTTCGAAGTCAAGAGAATAGGCTACCCGCATCTACTTTTGGAGACCTAAATGCACCTATGGAAAAAAACATTATATATATTATGTTAATATCTTCTGATATATATTGAAATAAAATATACACTAATATTGACGTTAAATTTCGTGTTTTTAAATCCTAAAATTTTCATTGAAATCCATTGAATGCGAGACAAACATACTGACAGACAGACAGACACTTCAATTTTATTTATTGGAGTGGTTTATTGATAATACCTTTGAAACTTAACTTTGTTTGTTGTCTTTTCCAAACGCAAGATGCAGAGAAACTGAGTATATAAAGAAAGAAAGAACGCTGAATTTTTAATTATTGAAGTATAAGTCATTATGATCTCCAAACCAATTTCGACAATCCAACGAGTAATAGACCATTTAGTTTTTTTTAGTGTAAACAACTTTGGAAAGAACAGGAAGACACACCGTAACACACAATTCATGTCAGGTTTAATCTTGGTCTCATTGGAAAAACAAGTACCTACATGTGCTACAAAACGATAAAGCAGGAAGTTGTTCTACTATCACAGACGTAACGGAAAAGTCTTTATCTGTTTCTGCTAAGTTAGCGGTAACTCTGTCGCCATTCCACACAAATTCATGAACCTGCGGTTTCAAGGTTGTTATGCTGTATCACATTTTACCTGTTATTTATTTATACTGCAGTATGAACAATTTCTATAAACTAAACTCATTATCAGCGATGATTTAGGTCGTCAATTAGTCCTCTTTCTTACTTTTCTTCATACTTTCCTGACCACAATGACATTAACATTAAATAATTGTATCTGCATGTTGCGTTAGATGTACCCGTCACATAACTGCTGGATTTCTATTTATTTATTTATTGATTCCATTAGTCCTGCACTAACAAAATAGCACAAGTCAAAGTAGCATGGTAGCCAAGGGTTGACAAGGGCCTCCGGGTTAGAGTTGAAGGATCCTATCCGGTGATTCAACTGAAAAATATGCAGAGCAAACCCTAGAAAACCTGCATCAGGTAGGTCGGGTTTTTAGGTACTTGTCTCACGCCCTTCTGAATGACAGCAGAGGAATTTGCTGTGGGGTGGCTCCATTCCCCTTGACTGTTTAGGAGACTCTCACATTAAAGGAAATTTCGTTTCTTCCAATATCATAGAGTTTACTTGTCTGGGAGAAATTTAACAATAACAATAAAGACTGAGGTTTTGAAAATTATTACGATTGGAATTGATGCACTAAGGAACAAGTTTCCCAGCATTAATAAATATTCTTTAGATTAAATAATAAAAATTTTCAGTTACTAAATTTATTATGATAACTAATAATTATATAAAAATTACAAAAGAATGGACGTTAATTTTATGGTACAGTACTAATTTTGTTTAAATTTTATAAATTTATAGAAAATAACTGTGATAATGTTAATAACTAATATGTACAAAGGAGTAATTTCCATAAATAAATAATATATATTTAATTCAAATAATTGAAAAACATTCACAATAATTGTCTTATAAGAGGAAAATTATTTCACTATAAAGATAATAGATGTTTCTAGAAAATAATCAGTGAACTGTTTTCCAAACTAAGTACCATACTGCAGGTGAAAAATTACGGCCAAAATTAAACATTATCTTTTTAATTAAATTATCTCTCAACGTTTCGTTCATTTGTTTGGAACCTCCTCAGGTGTGAAACAATCTATAAAATAAGTATAATTGAAATAAAATATGCCTATATATAAAAATACATTTTATATATACGCATATTTTATTTCAATTATACTTATTACAAAGATTTCTTTATATTATTCCAGGTACAGACAGATCAACTTTAAAATTAGTTTTAAATACCATACAGTTGATATTGAATAAAACAAATAATAATAATAAATTTATACAAACAAAAAATAAATGTTTCTTCATGTCTAGAATAATGAATAAATTTTAAACTACATATACTATATTTAAATTTGCTCTAGAAACTTCACCAGTAGAAAAATATATTATTTTAAAGCCCGATTGAGTTAAGTGGATTATAAGAGTTCATTAATTGTAAAACCTATAACCTTTATTTTGAATACAATAAAACAGCGTTACTACCTTATTTTATAATTCAAGCAACAACATGAATAAAATACAGCAATTTACATTGAAAAGAATTAGAGTAAAACTGTGAATTTTTTAGGCTCATTATACCAACATAAAACATAACACACAACACAATAGCCCGATCTACCTGATGCAGGTTTTCTAGTGTTCTCTCCGCATGTCTTTAAGTGAAACACAAGGTATGATTCTTAAACCTTGCTCTACCTTCCATATACCCCTTTTCAAGTCCGGTCCTATGCTATTAAGGGGAGTTGACGGTTCAGGATCACTCTGATGTAGTTTTTTACCCTCCCCCCAAATAGGTTTTTTCAGTTCTTCCCTATTTCCATGTTGCCTTCCTATGCAATTAATTGGAAGGTGTCAGTATTTGGATCACTCTCATGTAGCCCATCAGCCTTCTCTCCCCCACCCGCCCCCCAAAAGCCCACAAAAAAGTCTACATTAATATTCCATCCTGGCTTATAATATGTATTTTGTTTACTATTTTTTATTGACATTTGTATAAGCTGTGTAAACGCGTATTACAAATTCAACAAAATTGAAAGATGTGTGGTTGACTTTACGAGCTTCAAAAGTATTAGAGGATACAATTATTTTCTATAAAGTTTCAAAAATCACAAACGACTTAAAGAAAACAATACAAATTTTTGGATGAAATCTTCACGAATGATTCACCGGGAAAGTCTACGTTCATTAACAAATATTTTATTTTACTACCAACAGCGATACAATACACATCTAACAAATACGTATAAAACAGAAACGTTAAGCTATATAATTTTTTTTCCTCTGTATTTGTTTCGCAAATTTTAAATTGTAAGGAATTTAAGATCTTATAATTAATTAAAATTCATAATTTTTAATAAATCGTATTTTACTGAAATATAACTTACTGGCCGATGCTACCATGATTTTATTTATATTAGACAAGAAAAGTAATTAATTTGACACTAATCTCTTAACACCTTCTCACCCCACTGTATACCGATGGGCGATGAACATGGGACAACCTACATCGTAGCTTTATTGTGATTCTCAAGGACACCGAAAACTATGGATTACCCACTAATAGGGGACCATTTCTTCCACATCCCCCCCCTTCTCCCCATCCTGAAGCGTCGGAAATTCAACTCGCTGTGTAATTGAGCGAACCCCAAAAGTCAGATTTTGATAGTGATGTCAGATCTTTTATGCATTACTCTTTCCTGCCCCCACATTGACTTTCAGATACTTTGTATCCATACTTTAATTTCAATACTACTATCCTTTCGGTATGTTTCTTCTAACGTTAACACTAATTTAAGTTTTCAGTTATGACATTATATTGTAATAGAACGATGAGCAATGAGAAGTAACCGTGTTCTTAGTCCTGTTCAAAAGTTAATAAAATATCCCGTCGAGGATGCTGTTCGGCTTTTTATTTATTGCTCTTTACTTAGAGTTAACCTGTCTGTTTCCCGAGCAACCCCTCCTGTCGATTATCGGTAAAACGAACGACGGCTGACTGCCTGTGGTCGTAAACCCGGTAAGATTCAATCATTTGATTAGAAATCTGGCAATACCCTACAATCTACTTCAGTCTTGCTATTTGTTGTGTCGAATTGGAGGCAACAAAACATGGCATTAAGCCAGCAAAGTAGGACATTTCGTGAGTCAGTTGGCATTGAGTCGCGAGCTTACATACTCTTTTAAGGGCCCCCCAAGTTTAATTGTGAAACATAAATAATTTTAGTGTAGCTCAACAGTGCCCATTTCTTTAACGTATTGCATGTAAATTCTAAAAACAATATTTTATGTTCAGATTGATTAATGGATTGTTGTATATTTTTGTATTGTTCTCTTCACTGAATTTTTACTATTATAAATTTATAGTGCTATTTGTGACTCATAAGATGACTAATGGATTCAATAAATAAATCTAAATTTAGCAGTCGAGTATTTTTAAAATAACTGTTAAATTATTTGGTGAAAACAAATACAATTACTTAATATTATTGTATTATTATTATTTTTTTACTTCTTATGTAGCTGACGACAATGTCAATCAACCAATCGTTTCTTAAAAAAAGACTGCTGAACTGACGTCAATGTTTTTGGAACGCTTATAGACAGATGCGGTGTATAAATTCTCGAGGGAAATTCTTGCATTGCTTTCTATTTGTATGGAAGATATTGTTGTAATTGAATTGATTTCATTGTTTATAAATAAAACTTTTTTGCCTCATTGTCGTTATATTTATTCATTTAGTTTGTACGTTTTTATTAATTACTTTTTGATAGACGAGTGTAGATGTATTTTCACTTTAGGCGATACGTACATTTCAGTTTATGTAACATTAAATAAAACAAATTAACGATAAAATGCAGACAAATTTTTATTTAGTTGAATCTGCGTTTAGTGACACAAATTTTGGGAGTCCCTAAGTTAATGCTAATATTTTTATTTGCGTTTATAATATATAGTTTTTGAAAGCCAATCATTCGAACACTTAGAAAGGTATACTTTCATATTTATACTAATATTAAAGATTGTTTAAGAAAGTCTGGGTTATAATATTAAGGTCTCGAAATAATTACAAATAAAATTATTAAATTAATATGATTTAATATAAATAAAATACAAAGAATGAGCAACACTCAAAAATATTATACACCTAATAAGTCCCAAAATATGGATATTATTCTGATTGCATTGACTTAATTGTTAATTAATAAATCTTTTTTCACTTTATGGCGTTTATTTATACTTAATTTGTATATTTCGTTATTTTACTTTACTCTATACTATTTTTCCTACAAGGTTACTTACCTACACTTTTATGTAATGCAGTCTTTGTCTTTCTCCATTTGTCTAAAACTAAAAGTGCCTTAAAAATCTCGTTTGATTGTCTGACATCTTCCCGATTGTATATATCCCAAAAATATTATTTCTTCTTTGACATGTGTAAAAATTTTCGTTTTTGTGCTCGACATTTTCTACTTGTGTATGTATAATTAACTTTAAAATATTTTTTATAACACTGATCAACTTTTTATTAATAAAATGTATGTATAACTGACTTGTGCATGATTTCAACTGAGTCTCTTTGGAACCATTGGTCTTAATATGCATTAATCCATCTTAATTTTATCCAATACGTATTAATCACAATTTCAATCTTATTATGACAATGGAAGAGGGATTTTTAGTAGAATACGGCTAAATATTACATATAATCCAAACTGTTTCCCGTTTCTTAAATGATTTCCAATGTAAATTTCATCTTCAATTGGTTATGTTCTAGTCTCCTATTGAAGATTGGCCCATCATCATTCCTTGATCTCGGTTGACTGTTTTTAACATTCATGTTAGGTAATTAAATTGAATTATTTTAATAGAAGAGGCAACATTCAAAATTTTAAGCTATCTTCTTCTGAATGAATAAACATTTATTTAAAAATATTTAAGTAGAAATGATTTTATTCTTATAATTTTGCTAATCTTATTTAAGAAAATATATTACTATTTATTTTACAGAACAAAATAGGTATTATGAAATGAAAATTGAAATGATTAGGAATACAGAACCAGTTTTAAAATAGTTTCAACATTTTGCGTTAATGAACTGTATTAGGCTATTGACGCATTTATTTTAGCTGTTATCTTCACGAAAAAAATAATTTTAGTGAATAGTTCCATGGTATCATACAAATATTTGTATTGGGCATACGAATATCATAAATACGTACTCTATCTGTCCTTTAAATAAATAATTAAATTAATTATATGGGCCTCTTTGTGAGTTTTTTATTTTATTTAAAAGATAAAATATACTACGCTTGGCCTCCCATTTGAGACTTCTTCAGGTGTATAAAAAAAATAAAAAAAAATATGGATTACATACGTAATATGTTAAAATATTTTTTAAATAAAATAAATTGTTTTAATTTATAAAATTTAGCTGTTGATGGACCTCACTCCGTGAGACCTTCGGCCGAAATACAGGACAGTACCGCAAATCCGGATTAGTAGGGCCGGAATGAAGTTCCATTATAAATTTAAACCAACAATGGACTACAACAATAATCGAAATATACTATTGAAGTTGGCATCGCATTTTATGTTGATAGAATCATGGATAGAATGAATGCTCATTCTAATCTGGAGCATCTCGCTCATTATTCTTGAGAAATAATTTTGATCTTAGTCTATAATTTCGACATAGTTCCAATCAATTCTATGGTTATTCATTAATGTGTTTAGAAAAAAACGGAATGATTTAGTGAGGTGCTTTTTATGATTTTCATGTGCTCCGAAAAGCGGATCTTTAAACACCTTTTAGTCCGCCCCACGTAAGTTGCTTGGTAATCCAAACAATTAATTGTATATACAACATTATGCTTATCTAAAGTTAATAGTTTATCTTTAAAGTTTTTAACAAAATTCAAATTATTATCGGTTTAGAAAATAATCTTATTTTCACATTTTTGAATACTTCTATTAATTTGTGTTGTAAGCAAGATGTGGGGCAATATTATAAAATTAGAAATTTTATTAGTGTACTTAAACATCAGGTGAATTTATACTTTTATACTTAATATTGTTTAATGTGGTCTTGGTATGTTTGTTATTGAATTTAGTGGGACGTCCGTTAAGTAGAGGAATTTATTTAACTTTGGATGTACTACTGGTGTGGTGCTTTTAAATTTAAGAAATGATATAGAGGCTGTTTTTATTCATTTAAAGCGAAAGATCCCCCGCCGATTTCTGATCAGTGCAATATCCAGATTTCAGTTGAACACCTGTTAAAGATCTGTCCGAAATTTGATGATGCGAGGAAAGAAACCTTAAGAGAAAATGACTTCAACGACATTGAAAAGGGGAAAATGCACGAGAAAATTTAATAAACTTTTAAAAAACTAAATTGTACGACAAATTGTAAACTATAATTATATATAATTTATTTTTACATTTAAAACATAAATATCAAATACAAAACTGTTAATTTAAAGATCAAAATTTATTGGTAATTGTAATTTTGTATAATTCGCTAATGACTACTTTGTTGATGCGACTATAAATAAAATGATAAATAAATAAGACTATATCTGACTTAAAAAATACGATAAAGAAGCAATATAGAGCACCACCCATTCGTCCATGTAGGAGACCCAGAACACTATGATGCTCTTGTAGTGGAAGTTAAACGGTCTGAATAGAATAAAAAATAATGTAACTAGATTATTTGAAAAATTTAAACAAGATTTTCTGTAATATTATAACCAATGCGGCGGATGAAACGATAAAGAGAGAACACCCGAATAAAATTAGGACATATAATACATATAGTTTGTGTTATCTACGAAACAGGTAGAATACCAGAAGATTAAAGTAAAAACATAATTATATCCATTCCGAAGAGGACTGGGCTGACAGATGCGAACAGCGTAGGACAATTGGTTTAGTATCCCATGCATGCAAAATATTAACGAAAATAGTATATAGGAGGATGTAACGTCGAATAGAATGCCAGTTAGGAGAAGATCAATTTTGTTTTAGGAAGAATGTAGGGACAAGAGAAACAGTATTGATTTTGCGACTAATTTTAGAAGACAGGATAAGAAAAAACCTGCCTACGGAAATGGCTTTGTAGATTTAGAAAAAGCGTTTGATAATGGGAACTGGTACATAATATTAAGGATTCTTAAGAGCAATGGAATAAAATATCGATAAATAAGGCGTATACATAACTTCTACAGAATAATTAGAATATAAGATCAAGAAAAGAAAGCCGTAATCAAGAAAAGAGTAAGCAAAGGATGCAGTCTGTCGCCCATGCCGTTTAACTTATATATAGAACAGGCAAACGAAGAAAGTTAAAACGGAATATGTCAAAGGAATCATACTGCAAGGTGAAGAAATAAAAAACTTCCGCTTTTCTGACGATATTGTAGTATTAGGGGAGTCCGAAGAAGAATTGGAAACAATAAATTGGATGAACGTGGTCATGGAGAAAGAGTTCAATATGAGGATTTATAGAGGGAAAACCAAGGTAATGGAGGGTTTCTTGGGAAACAGTGGAATAACAAAGAGTGTTAGATTGGGAAGGAATATTTTGACGGTAGTTAAGGAATTCTGCTACTTGAGAAGCGTAAAAACTAAGGATGGTAGAAGTATAGTATCAGAGAACAGGCAAGGAAGGTTTTCGCGAAAAAGAGAAATGTACTTACGGGTAATATAAGTATGAATATTAGGTAATCGTTGCTATGAATAATCATATGGGCACAGAACGTGGACGATAGGAGCTGCGGAAAGGAAAAGAATAGAAGAGTTTGAAATGTGGTGCTATAGGCGAATGCTGAAAATCAGATGGGTGGATAGAATCACTAACGAGGAAGTTCTAAACAGAATAGGGGAAGAGCGAAGAATGTGAAGGACGTTGACCAAGAGTAGGGATAGATTAATAAGCTACGTCTTAAGACAAGAAGGTTTTGTAAAATTAGCATGGGTAGTGTGTTGAGTAAGAACATTTAGAGGGAGACCGACGATGGAATACGCTAAGCAGAATAGGAATGATGTAGGATGTGCTAGTCAATCAAAAGGCTTGCGGAAAATACGTAGCATGGAGTTTAGCATCCGATTAGTATTAGGACTGAATACCCAAACACAATACGAAACCATGGTGGAATGAATCCTGCTCGTCTGCTCACAAAATATAGAAACACAGCCTCAACAAGTATCTGAAACAACCTACGGTGGACAGTAAAATGAACTCCATGAAATCCAGAAGATGTTCCAGAAAACAGACATGTTGATAAGTTAATGGATTGGCAACAATACTTTAGAATTCTTCAAATTATTTGTAATTCTGAAGATCATTGAACAAATAAAGCAATAAAATTGGATGAGCAGAGCGTTTGTACAAGAAATTATCATGACACCGTAGTAAGCGTGCGTCTCCAGAAGATAAAAAATAACGTGGGCATTTTAAAGTCATCAAAGAACAATATAAATAAGTCGGAGATTAAACGAGAAATAAATTAAAGCTTCTAATAATTGTTGCCGAGGTTTTGCCCGAATGAGAACTCAACATAAAATTACTAAATAAGTTGAAATACTCTATTTTTTTTAAGTTTAAATCACATTAACTACTGAGGAATTTAGCGACAACACATAGAATCAACAAAAATTTAACTAATAAACATTCATGATAATTTCTTGTACAAACGCTCTGCTCATCCAATTTTATTGCTTTATTTGTTCAATGATCTTATTACAGTGTATATTATTTTCAGATGGAATTTGTTAATTGTCTTTGACCGTACTTAAAATCCGATTCCTTTGTGTAGTTAATTTAAAAAGATTCTTAAGTTATGAGGCGTGGATATATTATTAAAAATTTAAATCTTGAACCTTACTGTAGGTAGGTATACAGGATTCCGTGGGGGTATGCAATAACATTTTTGCCTTACAAACGCACACACAATTACCTTAAATTGAGTGAATAGAAGGAGGGTGAAATTGCCCGCATTTGGAATTCTACTTACAGCTGCTGCAGACTCCGTCATGTTTATCAATTAGCCAATAACGCACCGTTTCCGCTGGCCATTATTACCCCTTCCTTTGTTTAGTTTTTTGCCTTCCCATCTTCGAGGCCGGGAGCCTATTAGTTGCTTCCCGTCCAGACCTTTGCAGGAGGCAGGTAGGGATGCCATATGACTTCCTCGAAATAAAAAAAAGGGAAATCCTCACTCCAGTCCAGTAATTACTTTTATGGGTTCTGAGCCAATTAGCAAATTCCGTAGCAGCCGAAACTGAGCCACATGTCTGCGTCGTATCAGGTAGATGTAGGCTATAATTACGAAACCTTCACCAACAGTTCCGACATTCTAGAGCGCTTGACCACATAATCGAGGAGCCGTGATGCTTCCCATCCGAACAATATTTCCACTCGAGTCTCTCTGAAAAGATGAGTTTTCAGTCAGATATTTCGTGAAATGACGTTCTCGTTTTCTTAATTACGGGCTACAGATTGCATCAAAATAGAATTTTAGGATTATCGACGGAATTTAATGTGAAGTAAAATTTAGAGGACCCAAAATCTAACTATTTACCCTATACATGACACTAGCGATTATTTCCTCCTTATCTGAATTTAAAAATCTATTTATATAGGCCTATACTATAAATGTATGAGTGGAAAAGTTATCTCAGATCCTATTGAACAAAGATAATACTTAATTTAACTTTTAAGAAACCTTTTTCAGACTTTTTTTTTCACGTTGGCGACCCACGACAACCACAGTGGTCGTCCCGGCAATCCCACCAAACACTCCTTGTGCTGACCACATTCTCTGAATGTATCTCTTCTTCCTATCTTCCCTCATTTCATACTCTATCCTACTAGTTAAACGGTCGAAATGAACATTTATCTCAATAAACGATTGCTACAGTATTTTTAACTGATTAAAATAAAGCAAAGAGCAAAAAACAACATTTATACTGTAACGGGGTTTTAATTGTTAATTTTTAGATTTAATGACTGATTAAAAGATTGATGTTTGGGCTTCTTTTATAAAGGTAAACCTTCTTTCATCTTTAACAATAAATTTATTAACAAATGAGCTATGTCCGCTACTTCGTTACCGCGGAAATAGCTTTTTTATTATTTTGATCAACAGCTACAGAATTTTGATAAAGTTGAATATATAAAAAGTACGGTATCAATTATTTATGATCGCTTCAGGGCAAACCTTATAACTCGCAGTTAGATTCGAGCAGCTCCCGCTATCATAGGTTTCGAAGCCAAACCTAAGAAGAAGAAAAAGAGCAATTACTAAATATTAAAATTTACCTGATGCTAGAAATAAAACGAATTTACATCTACTTTGTATCGACGATCCAAAAAGTTTATTAATTACGGCGCGAATCCTACTGCAACAATAGGTGGAATGAGAATATTCACCCTCTCTCTGCCTCTCCCTCTCTTATGCTGCCAAAATTACTCTTATAATACCACAGTAAGTGGCATGATTGGTATAGGATCGCCAACTCGCAGTTGGTTTTCACGAGGCAATGCAATGGATTTTTAAATATTTACGTTAATATCTTCTGAACTCTTCAAGATATCGAAATGAAGCATACACGAAATTTTAAGACCAAATTCCTGTTTCAATCCCTCAAGTTATTGAAATACGTTAAGCGGTTACGGAGAATAAACAGATCAATAGTACAGGCAACCCGCTTTCACTTTGTAGATTTTAACACGTGATTGAAAAATAAATCTTTCCCGTAGAATGTTCTATATTAATATCTATTTTACATTAATATCTACTGCAATGTATCGAAATGAAACATTCACGAATACTTAAATTAAAATTCCTTTTTATAAGCCCCTCAAAGTTTCATTGAAATCCATTGAGCTGATTCTCTTTTTACTGCAGTATTTGATTCCTGTGAATTGCAGATTATTTCCGAAAATACACCTAAATAAAAACGAGAAACGGACAAATAACAGTGTTATCACTATTAAATAGAAATTTAAAATCTTTACTTTTTCATATTAATTCTAATTTTCATGGTTAATTTTTCGATTAACTTAAAAATATATCAACCCTACTCATAATATCAGTCAAGTCGTTTTTTAATTATTAATTTTAGCTACTTTTTTCTGAAATGTGACAAATTCCTAATTATTCCTGTAACCTCTTGCAAATATATTTTACTTCTGGTGTATCAGTGATAATAGCTTATAAAATACAAGATACAGTTTCTGAAATGAGATGATTTTGAAATTCAGTCATAATATTTAATTATAATGTTCATTTAAGCTTTCGACACAAAGTTTCTGCCATTCTCAAAAAAAAATTTAATAGTCAGTCATGATTATTATAGAATGTATAAAGCCTTAATAATTTCAAAACACAAAAATACTTTAAATGCTATTAAATATTTATTTGCAATCTAAAACTTCGCTCAAAAGTTTAAAAAACAAATTTCAGTAGTTTGAATTTTTATAATTAGTTTTCTGTCAAAATGTTTAAATACCGTATTTAAATGTCTTATGATTAATTTAAATGGTGACGTTTCAATAATTTAGAGAGATAATGTTTCATTTTTAAAGTCCAATCGGCCCAAGCATATAGAAAATACCTTATTATCATAATTTAGACCCAAGAGAAAACAATTTCCGTTCTCCTCCAATATTTGCGAATAGTAAATTATATATTTTTAACATTTATTTGAGAAAAATGTTGATATAGCTTCGTATCCAACACGCAATACTGATTTCGAAACATGCTCACTATTTCTAATATTCCCATTTGAATAATTACTTGTACCTTATATATTTGAAAATACTAAGATATGGTGTAAATAAATAATCCACTATAATTTGTCTTTTGCTGCTTTAAGAAGGATTTTAGCGGACTCAAAAAGCGCTTTTTTGGGGAGTAACAGGCTACATGAGGGTGATCCTGAAACAGGCAACTCCCCTTTAATAGCATAGGAAGGGAATTGAAAAGGGGGGATGCGGAAGGTAGAGCAAGGTAGCCAAGGGTTAACTAGGGCCCCCGGGCTATGGTTTAAGGATCCTACCCGGTGTTTCACCTAAAGAGATGCAGGGAAAACCCTAGAAAACCTGCATCAGGTCGGGCATTGGATACTATTCTCACGCCCTTCCGAATGACGGGAGACGAGTTTGCTGTGGGGACGCAGCATTCCCTTCTCCATATCTCCACCAGTTTCAGGAGGCAGTTGGCCGACTGATCCAATGGGATCAGCGGACAGCTCTTGCCATTGCCCAAGGTCTTTGACCCCGGTACATATACCTCCTAAATAGGTGAAGGTGTCTCGGCATTTGAGAACTTTGATAAAAAGTACCCAGAGAGAGCGCGAGGCATTCCCGACATGATTAGGTGAGCCCCGCAGTCACTCTGGGCTGAAGCGCCTGCGAGGAAACTCCCGCAGCGCCCCTTTCAAAAAGCGCTGTTTTTACATGGGCTCTTATGGGAATAGGAGCGGGCTACACCTACAGGAGTGGGGATGACCGTCACGCTGCCGCCTGTAGGCAAGGCCTGGTATTGCCTCTCTATCTATTTAAGATACTCTTTGGGTACAAGTCTGTGCACAATGAAGCAGATCTAGCCGAGATGTTGTTTCAATATTTCGACATACTTATATTTAATATTTTATGCCATTAATTTCTGTACGGCGTGAGTTATGAAACTAATGGAAGATGCGTTTTATATATTTTAACAAATTATTAAAAATTATTATTATTAATGTAATTTACTGACAATATCTGAGTTAGGATTTAAAATTTTTAATTGTCAGAACGGATTGTTTGTAGGCCAGAATTTAAAAATTGGACGAAAATTCTGAATGAAAACCCGATTATTGCGTTTTTGAGGCTATGCGAAAATAATATTTCCTTAGTGTTGTTCGTTGCGGTGTAACCAAGAAATAAAGCCGTAAAATATCTGTCGACCTTTACAGTCGTGAAATGACCGGAAACAGACTATCGTAGTCGTAATTGAAAGAACACTACTTTATAAATGAAGACTTGCACAATATTTACTTTCCGATTTCCGAATCGCATCGCTCGAAGCTTTAATCTTAGTATGTACATGTCTGCGTAAACTTGATTTAGAGATCATTTATATGTTTGCTTTTAAGCTGGTAAAGAGTTCCTTTTTTGCAGCTTTGTTTGTGGTTTGGAATTGCGTCATGCGTCCGTGAGTGTGTGTAACCGTACGAGTGTATTTACACGTCCTGCGGCAACGCGTGCTACGAACCATTAAAAGCGATTGAAGCGTGTTAGATGCTACTTTAAAACATGCAAACATCAATATCTGTGATGAAAACAGATCTTCGAACTTTCATGAATACTGTATCCAATGACAAAGCTTTAAATACGTTTCTAGTGAATACGGAAACTCGCCATTGATTCGATGCATTAATGAAAGTTTACACGGTGACTCAATTTTATTGCAAGCCTCCATTCCACTTTTATTCTTTAGTGCTATATCCGCACAATGGTAAAGTTCAATAAAAAGTTAATCAAAAGAGCTTAAAAGTAATTTTGAAATAAACTGATTAACGAACAACAATGGTCATAAAAACTGTCATTTTTATGCTTTTTAAGCTCTATTACTATAACTATACGGTACCTGATATGCAATCACGTTTCTACTTGGTAAATTGTGGATTTATTTTGAAATAATTAATATATTCTCTTTTGGTGCGTTCTTTGATCTAGTCAACTCATTTACATAGCAGTCTTTAAGTTGTATTGTTTCTACATTTAATAATTGGATGTTTGTCGAAACGGCCTTTGGACATAAGCATCTCCTTTCAGTTGTAAAAAAAATTGGAGGGAGGGGGAGGAATAATATAATTTTTTATAATAAAAATTATTATAATAATGTGAATAATATTGAATTTTACATTACACACTAATTGGGTTAATCTTATTTTAAATAGCCGGCTTTCTATCATAAACGCTATATATATTTATGAAATTTATACAAATTAAATTACTTGCAACTAAATACATGAGATCTAAATTAGGGTCGTCTAAACGGGCCTTTCCATAAAGCAGAATCGCCAACACACATCTTATTCGAAATTAGCAGTACCATAAAATCGGCAAAAGGTTACAAACCGTGGTTCTTCTCAGCTTGCCTGGAATTGTTGCTGTACTCAACCAAACTACCGCGTTAACCGATGAAGAACAATTTGGAACTCCGGACTGGATCACGTCTTCCTTCCTTTATTTAAATGTCCTCGGCCAGGGAAAATCTCTAATTTCTTATTGCTCCGTCTTAAATCTCAAACTCCTACTACACTTAAAGTTCAATCTTAACCTCCAATCATAATCTACTATGGTGTTCGTTGTTTACACCATCAAAAATATTGTTGTACAATCAAACAAACAATAATAATAATAATGAATTTAATTTGAATAGAAATATAACTCAAATTAAGTTATAATGGAAAACATAAATTTACGATATCAATTTAATCATCAGCTCAGTCGGTAAAAGCAAAAATAATACTCTACGCAGCTTCTTAAATTGCTGCTCCAGATAACGCGGGTGACGAACGATACAGTTGAAAATTAAATTCGCGAATCAGACGAGAATGGCTTGTGTGGAAAAACCGAGGTAAATTGCCGTTACCGGATGTTAACGCCTGATGACGTCGTTCTTCGTTTTTGTTCGTATGCCGGTTGTTCCTTTCCTGGGTCACGTCTTCTTCATATTAATATTCTCTAGTGCCTCTGCTTTTAAGATCAAATGTTGTCTTTTTATTTTATGTATTCCCACCAAATGAATCTCCTTTCTTAAATGTGCAGAAACTAAATTTTATACATGTCGCCTTGTTCTGCCACTGCTTCGTCTCTCCCTAGCGTCTCTCTCCGGCAGCCTCTCTGCAACAACTGTTCTCTAATCTCGTCCAGCATCAACAATGTCGCAGCCAACAATGTTGCAGACGGTGACGTTTTCCCGCCTACTCGGCCCCACCAAGCCATTGTCGTCTTCCGTCCTGTATACGTAAACAACAAAACTAAATTACTTTTGCTTTACCCGACTGTAAGGGTCATGAATCATCACACTACTTAGATGCTCAATCTTAATCAACACGTTCTTAACAATCAGTCTTAACCTCGTTAATAGTATCAAACTTCACGTCCTTAATGCCCTAAACTTCACGTCCTCAATCTCTTTTCCCTACTTCCTTATTTCACATTCAGTCGGCGGCGAGGTTTGATATTGTCCACGAAAAATTTTATTTCTCCTCTCTGGGCGGAGCCTTTTTCCTTTCTCCGCCAACGTTTTTGGGGAGAAATACCATCTGATGCCGCCAAATCTCACCATACTTGTGAAAAACCCCAATATGGCCGTTATTACCCCTGTCAGTAACCTTAAGTTCCATCACGCAGCTTGCCTTTGATTCCGTACCGCCAAATTCCGCACGTAGTTGTGCTTATCGTTACACTGTATTGTGTTATTAGTCAAACTTCCTATAAAAAAAATTCTTGCTTGTAAATTTCCTCTCAAAGTTTCCTTCCTTGTAACATTTTATTTTATTTCTGATATTCGACTCGATTTTAAAATTTGATTATATATTATCAGTAATAGCATTTACATAGAAGCAAGAAATCAGTTTTGTATCTTATTCAGGTAAAACCCAAGCTGACAAGAAAATTCGACAGTGTAATAACTTTCACCCTCACAGGTTTCTCAGGTGTTGCAAATGGCAGCATAACCTTTGTTTCCTTCCTCGAGTCGTGTTCTTTGATTCAAAATTATGACAGTTTAATTTCCACCAGGATGGCGATAAATTAAAACTTGAAATAGTGAAAGATAACAAAAATAATTTTGAACAGTGATACTGATTCAATCGAAACGAATTACAGTTCTTAATGGCTCCTATTATAACAACAACTTATAAATGAGTGACATAAAATAAACGTTTTTACGTACGGGTATTTTTTGAATCGATTTTATTGACCTCCCACTTGTTGTTTGTCACAACACGATTTAATCAGAAACATCAATCACGATTAGTAGTGGAAGTACAGTTAAGAATGAATATTTAATACTGCTACGAACTTGGAATGGTACCATGAACGACACATATTTTCAGAGGAGCAAATATTTGCACTTAATTAATTCAGCATTGGGTTGTTACAAAGCAACAGCACATTATTTAAATTGTAATAAAAAATTTTTAATTTTGATAATGTTATAACATCAACATTAAAAGATATGTAACTTCTTTCAACTTCGCCATGTACTGTCGTATACAAATGTTATTGAATTGGAAAAATGATAGACTAATGAATATTGTATTTAAATCAATTAAACAAAATTGAATAAGTTATTTGTAATTAATGTAATTAAATCACACTTATCACAATAATTTTATTTCTTCAGAAGCTTTCTGATAATTTCGTCATATTCATCTGAAACTTTGTATATACGTTACAAAAAGGCAATTTGTTCGATTCTGTTATGTAAAAATATCTACTAAGGAATAAAGATAAAAATTAGATAGAGCTGATTAAGGGTGAATAACCGTAGGGTATTTGATACACCAGTTAAATCTAATATTTATGCGTTCTTTAATCAAATTTAAAGGGTACCCATTAGAAAATAAAACGTATTGGAACTTCGAGTTGGAAAGTAATATAGCTCTTTCGACAAAATGGTACACAATTCAGCTGTCTTTTTCTTCTGATGGTGATAAATAAAATTGACTCCATGTACTGGCATTTTACCAATGTTTAAAAATGTAAATATTGTGAAATTATGCAGTAACATCACGGAAAATTAGAGAATGGTTCAATTGGACTTCATAGGTAAATTGTAAATTGGAATGATAATTATTTAAAGTTAACTACATTATCTGACAAATAAATAGGAAACCATCTTATACGCAAGAAATTTGGTATGAACTTTATTAATATTAATCCTTAAACAACGTTTCTTTTCTAAATTTTGAACGCCGTTTGTTGAATTGTAACTAAAAACACAAAAGAAATATTTACAATATAATATGTGTAATTTAATTGTCTTATAAAATGAAAAATTACTATCAGAATCAATTGACTTAAAGAAGATGAAAATTTAGAAGTGTATGTCGCTCACGCAAAGAGACCGGAATGATAGTTAAAAACAATTGCTCATAAGTGTGTTGTTAATAATAAGTGTTAAAGTTTAACAAAGAGTGAAGCAGAACATTTATAATAGACCAGAATCTTAAATTTTGCTTAAAATACTTGTGTCCTTTTTAACATTAACAGACGAATTGCTAGGTCCGATGCGTAGCATTTCACGCAGCAGTCTATAAAAAAGATTACATTAAATTTCTACAATTTTTACAAATTTCAAACGAATCTAGTGGCTATTACAGTATTCTCGGGCTTCCAACAGGGTGAAAATGCAGTAATTCGGTGACATTTTTATCATCTTCATCAGACATTGACAGCAATGACTGGTATCGAAACGTCGCTTAATGACTGCATTGTCAGTTGGCTGGATTCTCGAGAAAACTCTGTTAACTACATACGCCGGGGAAGTTTCCGTTCGAATATAATTATATTGGTCAAACCAAACGCTCATTAGAAATACACATTATTCAGAATAAAAATAATTAACAATATAATGTACAAAATAACTGTCGTGTAGAAGGGAATAAATATAATATAATTTTGTACATTATATTCCTAATTATTTTTACGTTCAGTAATGTGCATTTCTAATGAGTGTTTGGCTTGACCAATATAACACGAATAAATCTAAATAGTTAATTTGATAAAGAACATTTTTCGAAGTTATTAACTTTAAAATTAATATTTATAACAAAGTTTAATTTATTTCAAGATTTGAAGATAACCCAGTTATCATAATTTCTAAATATTTTAAGTGCTTATTATAGGGTTAAGTTGTCTATAGGTCAACAATAAAATTTCATCCTTGAATTTTATATAGCATGGCAATCTCAGCAAAGAGCGTACATTGGATTAAAATAATTTGAGAATTAGATTTAAATTATAAAAATCTTAAATAAGATGAATTTTAGTAAAATGACTTATGAAGGGTCACCTGATTTTGAAATTGTTGTTGACGTCATTGAGAGTATAAGTGAATGAATAAACGTCGAGAGAAATATAAGAATGTCAAAGATGGATGATTAGATGTTTGATTCTATCAATAAGTTCGTAAGAGTTTTTCACCGTTAAGTGATTTTCTTCACTGACATTGAAAGAACTTTTTGTAGACTGTAGAAATTTTAAGCAGAATCAATACTAATAATTTTGAAAGCTATGTAATGCTTGTAAATTTGTCGAAGGGATAGCAACTTCTTTGCTCTTTTGCCTTTAACTTAATTTATTCGAAGTTTGTCATCTTGCTTGTATGGCATGTCGTTCTTCTGGCTTTTGTTATTTTAATAACCTATCGAAAATAAATTTAGGTCAAATCTGAAAAAACGTGTGAAGTGAAGTGGATATTTTTTAATATAAATGTGTTTCCGAATATAAAAAACTAAAGTGAAGTGAAGTGAAGTGTTTCTCTTTTCTCTTTCAGGGCATCCACAGAACATGTTTATCTTTCTTTAGTTTATAATTATGTATATTTAATTATGTATCTGCCACCGGGCTTGCGCCCAATTGTAGATTATTAGCAAATACAATACAAAAATACAATACAAAGAAAGCAATAAGGACTGCAAAACCGCTCACAGGGTTCGTTGGATACTGCATAATCTAATTAGTATACATTTATAAAGAGACGTTTTATATTTTTGAATCAGTTTTTTCTCTACTTATTTCAACAAGTCTGTTTTAACTTTAAAGTACCACAATTTCCAGTGAGATTTGCATTATTGATCATGATGTATAAGTCACAGGGTTAAACTAAACGGTGTCCCATAAAGGGCCCAACTTTTAATTAAAAATAAATCACAATTTATGTGAAAATTACTAATATGAACTAAAAAACTGCGATTTAACAGTAAACAAAATATAACGGCTTTTTTGTTTGTTCGTTTGCCGGACCTGACTGCCATCTGTTTTAACTGCGATTAACGATTGTCATTTTCACTTGCTAAAATTGTTATTAATTAAAATGGAGCGATAAACGAAGGTTCATCGCAGTCAGATTTTGGAAGTGCATTTTTAGTACAGTGAATGCTATGCAGAGACCGTTCGAAGGCGTGTAAATTTTGGTAGGCAAAATGAGCGTAATGTGTCCACAGTGCTGCAGAGACTAGTTAGGAAATTTGAAGATACAGGTTTGACAGCCAACATCTAATCACCTGGATGTCCTCGTTCTCATTGATCGATAGAGAATGTCACTCTCGTCAGTGATAGCGTTGCCAATGAAGTCGATTCGCAGCCGTTCTCCACAGTTAGCAGCCCGAAAAGCAAATTGCAGCGAATTTTAGCAAAGGATATGCTTTTTCATCCTTTTAAGATCCAAATAACACACGAGCTGATGGGCTATCTGAAGCGTTGAACATTTACCGATTGGGTATTCACAAATCAAGAATTCGATACTGATTTTCATAAGAAAGTTATCTTTAGAGACGAGACACTTCCAGCTTAATGGTTATGTGAATAAAAAAAATTGACAGATTTGTAGCACAGAGAATCCTCGCATGATCATGATCCAGAACGAGTCAGTTTGGTGCGGATTATGAGCTGGCGGACCAATTGAAGACGAGACTGGATAAGCATTGTCAGTAAAAGGTGATCGTTATCACCAGACGCGTGTTACCAAGAGGATATTTTTTTTACGAGGGAAATTATGGAATCCATCATGGACACCCGATGTTCAACCTGTCACACTGCCGTTGAAACAACAAGGTTGCTGAGAGAAAGATTCCCTGTTCGTCTCATCTCTCGCAACGGCGATCAGAAATGGCCACCCAGATCGTGTGACATGACATTGTGGCTCTCTTTGTGGGGGTGTGTCAAATCTTGTATTTATGTGAACAATCTACCAACCATCCACCAACTCAAGGCAGAAATTAGATGTACCATGGTTCAAATTAAAGCCGAACTCTACTCTAGTCATAGAAAATTTTGTCCAAAGAGTGGATATGTGCATACGAAACCGCGGAGGACATTCGTGATATTTTGTTTCGTGTTTAATCGCAGTCTTAGTTCTTCATAAAGAAGTAATAACATTAGCAATTTGTAAGTAAGTTATGTACTTTATTTTTAAATTAAAAATTGCGTTCTCTATGAACACCAATTAGAACGTACATCTGACTGAATTTGATAATAACATCGCTCCAACTTTATTTGGTTCTCAACTCCAGGCAGTTAGGTAGTTTTGTTATAGTTATAAACTATTGTATACCCTTTCATTTAGTCGTTGACATAATTCGTCTCATGTCAACTGATGTAATATATTCATATTGTTCTATGTTGTATGTTTCTTCTGAATTCTGTGCGCGTATTTGGTTGCGTTATTTACAGTTTTTTCAAGGTTATATAAGTAGAGCTAAAATAATTATAAAATCAAATTAAATAATTTTCAGAAAATAGAACAAAGATCAAATCTCACATCGTAGAAATTGAAATAATAACCCAAGGGCGGAAAACTTCCACTATGTCTGTGGCTGCCCTCACCATCCAAGTTATTCGAATTGACTCCAAGCCTTGCAAGACATTCCTCCTGCCTAAACTCTCACAGCCTATTTTAGGACTCAATAACGAACGGACATTGATTGAGGTACCGGGCTCACTTCACGACCTGGTCGACATTTTTATTGCCTTGACTCATAATTATTTATTTTTACATACGTTTTCCTTAATAGAATATACAACTATTAACGACCAGTAAGAATCTTTCCCAGTCTATTGCGGTGTAATGGTTAGCGTCGCTGCCCCGCGCAACAGAGGTAGCGTATTCGATTCCTAGCATGCTCATTGATGTTCCGTATGTCTGAGTTTCCGTTCCGTGAAACCCTTACAAAAAATTAGGTTCCCCAATTTAAGAAAGTAGCTAATAAACATTAGAATTTGATGAACTCGAAACAGTGGAATAACAAAGGGTGTTAGATTGGGAAGAGATATTTTTGAGGAAGTTAAATAATTCTGCTACTTGCATAATAATTAGGGATGGTAGAAGTATAGTAGATATAAAGAGTAGAATAGAACAGGATAGGAATTTATTTACGGCTAATATAAGTATCAATATTAGAAAATAATTATTAAAAATGTTGGTATGGAATGTGGTGCTATATGGGTGCGAAACGTGGACAGTAGGAGTTGCAGAAAGGAAGCTTTCAGAATGTGGTGTTATAAGAGAATGCTGAAAATTAGGTGGGTAAATAGGGTAACTAACCAGGAAGTTCTAAGGACAATAGGGGAAGAAAGAAAAATATGGAGGACTTTGACCAAGAGAGGGATAGGTTAAAATTAGCATTAGAGGGAAGTGTGTGTGCTAAGAAAGAAGTGGGGGTGTTAAGGCTGGAATACGCTAAGCTGATTATGAAGTATGTGGTAGTTATATAGAAATGGAAAGGCTTGCGCTGAATAGGTTAGCAAGGAGGGTTTCATCACATCTGTCTAAGGACTGATTTCTTCATCAACAACGAAACTCTAAACATAACAAATAAAAAGGATAGTTTATAAAATCTTTATTCTGAACTGCATAACAACGTTTTCCTAGATTTCTGTACCCTCTTTAAGTTGTCCAAATTAAAATTATCAGTCATACAACTTGAAATAGGTTGAAATAATTACAGGACGTTGCGCTAGAATTATTGTAGATCAGCGTTAAAATTTAGTGGTGTTTTAAGCTGTATATATATATATAATTATATAATTATTTCCTTAATACTTGTCTTGTATTACATACGAGTACATTCTTGCTAACAACATTTATTGTTGTCGGAAGCAGAAAGGAAAAGTGAAGATGGATGAGTTGAGAATTGTTGTACGTTGTCTAACCGAGCATACGAGCTTCGTATACAATACCTAAACACGAAAATTACGCATTCGAGCGGGAAGGAAGACTAATTTGAGAAAATCGTTCGCAACCTGGGCAAAGTTGGGGCTCAGTAATCACCCACGCAAGAAGCAGTTCCGTAGTTGTTGAAGAATGTCTTGCGGCGATTTTGGCATGTATTAACGGCGTGTGCACGCTGGGGTAGCCCAGGATTAATGTTTCCTCCACAATAAAGACCTTTTGTTTGGCGAACGGAATGCTGCTGTCTGAATTGCCAAGCAAGAATAGATAGGCAAGTTTAGAAACTTTCCTCGGCCTTAATTAGTGGAATTGTATTTCTCGATAGTTAAAGGAAAGTCTGAAACAAAAGAGGACCTTGCTAAGAGGGTGGTGCTAATTTCAATACCCTAGCAGTCCAGTTCCGTTAAAATCGACATTGAAACTCGAAAATAAAATTACAATTCCCTTAAACTTCGTGACCGTTGTTTTAACGTAGCTTTATAAGTGTTAGATTCAATAAATTCCGTCTTACGCATGTCTTTCTCATGTCACGCAAAAAATTACTTTTAGTTTCCTTCCAATACGAAATTTGGAGGATAGACCTGTTGATCTCTACTTTAATCAGAGAAAATCTTACAAATAACTACTAGAATGTGTATCACCGATACCTGTTGAATATATATGTCTAACTTAAACTCGTAAGGAGCTCAACAGTTGGAGGCATGACAAATGCCTTTTATTATTATCACTGTTATTCAAGGACCTCAGTCGTTTGCCGTTACAAGGCCATAGGCCTTCTTCATCATAAGTTTTGGAGTCAAGGTTTCTTTTAAAATTTATTATTTTAATGGAATATTAAAGGGCACATACAGTATATTTATTTTGATCATTACTTTTTTGCGAGGTGATTTATTTTTAATTTTTCAGTATTATTTATGGATACCAATAAATAAAATTGAGATGTCTGTTTACCTGTCCTGACTGTATGTTTGTCTCGAATAGGCTCCGAAATGGCTCAACCGGTTTCAATGAAAATTAGAGGGTTTAAAAAGGGCAGTTTACCTTAATATTAGTGCATATTTCATTTCAATAATGATATATATATATATATATTCAATGTGAAGTTTTATTTTCTATACGTGCGTTTAAATCTCCAATTGAATGCGGGTACTCTTGATCTGTTTATGCTTAGAATGAAAATGTCATCGATTGAAATAGGAATTTTAACCTAAATTCTCGTGTATGTTTCAATTCGATATTTTGAAGAGTTCAGAAGATATTAACATAAATATATTAAATATCTGCGCAAATTACTCATTTTTTGGGTTAACAGGCTCTTAATGGCATAGGAACGGAATTGAAAAGGGGGGATGTGGAAGGTAGAGCAAGGTAGCCAAAGGGTGACTAGAGCTCCCTAGCTATAGTTTAAGGATCCTACCTGATGTTTCACCTAAAGAGATGCAGGGAATATCCTAGAAATCTGGTAGGCATTTGGTACTATTCTCACGCCCTTCCGAATGACGAGTTTGCTGAGCGATTGCATCACTCCCTTCTCCATGTCTTCACCAGTTTTAGGAGTCAATTGGCTGACTGATCCAATGGGTTCAGCGAACAACTTGTATGCCCAAGGACTTAAACCCCAGTACATACACCCCCTAAAATAGGTGAAGGTGCCTCGGCATGTGAGAACTTTGAAAAAAAACAGAGTACGAGGCATTCCCGACAGTCAGGTGAGCCCCGCAGTCAATCTGGAGAAAAAATGCATGCGAGAGTAAACTCCCACAGGCATTCCCACCCCATTTTTATTGGCTTTAAAACGTATGATTGCGGGAACTGTTCTAAACCAACTGCGAGTTATAAGTTTTGCCCTGAAGCGATTATAAATAATTGATACCGTACTTATTATATATTCAATTAATTCAAATTTATCAAAATTCTGTACCTGTTGTTTCGTTATTAGGGCAAAAAAATATTTTTTCGGCGGTAACGAGATCGCGGGGGTTAGATACAGAATTTAATATGTAGCAAGTAAAAGACACATTTCAATTTACGCTATGTTTTCAGCTGATATAGGTGTAACATATATTTCAGGTTTGTTTTGTTTATTTAATGTCGCGTCAACAACAATTGACTATCAGCGACTGTTAATTAAATCATTTTACATTAGATTTCGCTATATAAATTTAACATTTAATAAATTTACAATATCTATTTTGATGTTTCGGGGAGCAGTTCATCTCGTTGAGTATTTGTCGCATTCATAAAAGATGTTTGGTGGTAACGATGGTGTTGGAGTGGAACAAGAATGGGGAGGATCCTTAGTCATTAAATAAAGGCGGGTAATTTTGGAGTGACCGGTACAGTTATTATTACTTGGCCCTTCTTATGGAAGGATTGAATGTTATGGTGTTGAAGGTGGCTGACGTCGGTTGCAGTTATTGGATTTCATTTCCTTCCATTTGGGTCCTCAGTGCTGTTGAAGTTTGGCTTGTGTATGTTTCCAGATGTCCCGGACCACATTTATTTGCTTTGATTTTGTGTTGTCTGAATGTTTGGTGGATTTCTTGGCTTGTAGATCTGAAATGATGTTTTGGTAATAGAGGATCCATACTATTATTACTATTCCTCCAGTTTCGGCTATTTCATTAAATTTTTCCTGTATTTGCATTTGAAATTCGTTTCAGTTTGCGTTAGTTTCTGTATGGAGAGGAATGAATCTGTAAGGACTAAATGTTTGGTTGATGTGATAGAGGTGATATGTTTGAGGGCCAAGAGGATTGCGGTTAAGATCGATGTTGTAGTTTTAATGACACGGAAGTGTAGATATTCGGTGAATATATGGCACAGCCTGTACCTTTGTGACTTCTAAAGCAGTCAGTAAAAATTGTATTTTGGGCATTTTTCATACAGCTTGCTGAATTTCATTCCCCATTCTTATTTAGTTAATGAGGTTTTAGTAATCTTGACCAGGGTTGTGTTGGTTTGAATTGGGTTTCCCGGAAGGCATATTAAAGAATCACTTTGCTTTCATATGTGAAGTTTAATTGTAGGTTCAGATTTCGGACCCTTTATTGGAAGGATGGGTACTTGGACTGGGATTTTCTGTGTATGGGCTGGCATGCTGTTAGATTTTTTGGATGATGGGATTATTTTAGGTGAGACATTTTATGACAATTTTTAAAAATGCGTCCCCCCTTTGTTGGAGATTTGTTTCTTGAGCATCAGCTAGTAGACCCCTAATCGGGCATGTCCGGAACCACTAGTTGCAAAATGTAGCAGTTCATAGTGGAGTCTAGTTGTTTGAGTATTTTATTTTTGGCCGAACCATATATAGTCCAATTTTGCGTCACATGCAAGTAGTGGTACTTTCCTATTTGCTCTCAAGTTTTGGCTTGCTCGGTTTTCTAAAATATTTAAGCCCAGCTTCCATGTCTTGGGTGTGGTCGTTATATGTTTGTGCTTTGTCTAACGTTACCTTTAGGAGTTTGTTTTTTCTCTCCAGTGGTCGTTGTATTTTATTTTTGGAGAAAAATGTTACTTTACGATTCTCTTAGGATAGATGTCATCCTATTTTGTATGTACATTCCTAGAGGACGTTGTGCATTCTTGTGTCCCGTTTTGGAGCAGGGTGTAAGGTGCATATTTTCTTATTTGGGTTGGCGGACGGATGCGATTGTCTATTACTTTTATAGCTATCAGAAAAAGAGTGACACTGAGGCAGAAGCTTTAAGGTATTCCGTTTTCCATTGGAAATTCTGATGATAGATGTCCGTTGGCACTGACTCCTAATATATGTTGGAAATGTGATTTTATATGAAATGAAATATATTTCCTTTGATTCCCAAGTTGTTCAGTTGATTAAGATGTGCCTCCTCCGTATTATTCGTAGGCTTTCTCAATATCGAAGCTTACGACTATTGTTTATTGTTAAATGGTCTTCGTGTAGTTTTGTAGGGTTATATTGTGAGACATTGCAAGAATCTTTTCCTCATTGTAACAGGCCGGATGTAACCCGATCGAATCCGTGCAGTGTTAGTATTTACAATGACGCAGTGTACCCCACATGGTGATTTTGGAATTGAAGTTTTACTGACACCCGCAAATAACTGAGTTCCATGTACGCATAATTGCAATTAACTATAAAAGTTCCCTCCACAACAAACTTTATTTTCCGTCTTCCTTTATGTAGAAGTTATTATCTTCTTCTGGAAGCAGTAAAGGAATGATTCTATTCGTCAATCCTCCTCCTCTCATCCATTCCACGATATCAGTGTTCTGAATGCCATTGGTTGCGCCTCACATTAAAAGGTTGGTCTTTTCTATAAGTAAGTCTCTGTATAAATTTATTACGCGGAATTTATACTTCTCTGTGCTCAGATACTATTATATTATTAGCTTAGAAACTGGTTGTATTTTAAGTTGGGTAAATTTTATTGAATTCTTTTTCTGACTTAATCATTAATATTAGTATATCACACCTGAAATTCTAATCTCACATTCCGGATTTTCCCGAATTTCAACAAAATAACTCCTTTAATTTAATATTATTACCCAATTTGAGTGAAATAGGAGACTATTTCATGGAAGCAGATATATATTTCATATGATGGGACGGTTATAGCATGGTGGGAAATTTTAGAGATGTAATTATTGGTGTTTTCGTTTTAGATGACGATTTTCAGCATATAGGTCTGTTTGAAATTAAGTTTCCGTCTAAAGCTGATGAGATGACTGAAGACGAATAGGATTTTATATTTTATGGATATGTTGCCATAGAATGCACGGAGATGACGTTGTTGTGTAAAATGAAAATTTACAAGGCAATGGTGTTTGATTGGGTTTATGTATGGATATAAGAAGTGTAGGGATTGGAGGAATCATTAGGATTCCTCTTTCCAAAGCCCTTTGAGAATTAAATTGTTGGAAATAGAAACAATTAAATTTTTGAGTAACACGTTTTCCAAGTCGTTTTTCAAGTGAGTTTGAACTGACGGTTTTGTTTAGGTTCCTGAGGGGGAGGGCGTGATTATTTGGCTCCAGAAAACTACAACGACGGAATTTTTCTGAATATGGATAATTCCTGTGTCCCTTCTGAAACGCCTTCTGCCTTGTTTTCCTCATTCTTCATCACTTTAGGACAATCAAAGATTTTCCTTGTAACCGAATAGTTCTTGATAAATGCAATATTTCACCCGATATGTAAAGAGAGTAATAAATAACACCAGTATCCTAAGATAATGGCAGCTGTTACTGACCACCACCCCTACGTGATAGGGGTGTTTAAAACCATCCAGTGCTCTAACTGGATCGTAAGTGACACGTACAATATTCTGTAGATGTTGCTCTAATTGTAAACAGTTCATACTTTTTTATCTCCTACCCCTACTTTAAGGGATTAAATATAACTTAACCTGCATATTGAATTTGATACCTAAACGCAGAGATTTTCTTAACGCTGGATAACACCCCAATTAATGTTTATTTGGAGTCCTGGAGAAAGTCCAATATGAGGAATAATAGAGGGAAAACCAAGGTAATGGAGTGTAGTTTGGTAAACGGTGGAATAACAAATGGTGTTAGATTGGGAAGGTATATTTTGAAGGAAGTTAATGAATTCTGCAACTTGGGAAGCGTAATAACTAGGTATGGTAGGAGTATAGTACACATAAAGAGTAGGATAGCACAGGCAAGGAAGGCTTTCGCGAAAGAGAGGAATGTACTTACGGGTAATATAAATATTAGGAAATCATTGCTATAAATGTTCGTATGGAGTGTGCCGTTATATGGGTGTGAAACGTGGACGGTAGGAGTTGCTATACAGGAATGCTGAAAATCAGATGGTTGGATAGAATCACACACAAGGAAGTTCTAAACATATTAGGGGAAAGGCGCAGAATATGGAGGACGTTAACTAAGAGAAGGGCTAGACACGATGGTCTTATAAAATTAATATTAGTGTTGCGTGTGGGGTAAGATGGATAAGGGAAGCCAAGAATGGAATACGCTAAGTAGATTAGGGGAATGTGTGCTGTTCTTGTTATAAGGAAATGAAAAGGCCTGCGAAAGATAGGTTATCATGGAGGGTTGCATCAGACCAGTCTTAGGACTGAAAACCACAACATCGAATTACAGAATTGTACGAAACAATTTCCGCAACCTCGAAATAGTTAACTTTTACCTTCATGTTTAATTGCAGAATGAAACGCCCGATTAGGCACAAATGTCAATATTTTTCACGTTATTATTGTGTAAAGCCCCTCCGCCTTTTTCCCTCTACATGCGGCGTGGTTTGAAATTATGCAGAAACAATGTCAGGTAAAACGCCATTAAAGAAATTGACTCCAAAAATATTTACTCTGTGCAAATATCGTCCGTCATTGCGTATTTATAATTTCTGTTTCATCCACCCACGCCCCTAAAGGTGACGGTCATGTCTTACCGCAACTATTTTTGTTACTGGATCGCGAAGTATAAGTGTACAAACTTGTAAGATATTGCACCACGAGATAAAAAATTAATACGGAACATAAAAACACATTAACAGTCAATTGGATTGTTGAAATTAAATGTTTCTGACATTTTAGCCTTTTCATTTATTTTTCTAATCGTTTTATGCAATATAAGCGACATCTCAATTTTCGTAAGAAACATATGCAACTTAATGGACATCCCTGAGACCTAGATGGCCTCTCTAAGTACCATTTCTTCTACTCAACATATTTGGTGAATGTGAAAATGATCTACACCTCTTCTATGTGCTTAAATTCGTGAAAGTGATGTGCCTAACGAGCTCTATGCAATAATTAAAAGAAATGTTTTGTTTTTAAATTAGCTTGTCTTTGCAATTTAAAAATAATATTAGAACTGAATTTAACTTGTAGGCATTGTAAGAGATGAAATATTTCAAAGTTAGCGTGGTTCATTGGAAGGAATAAATTGAATTAAAAAATAAATGCATTTCAAGTTTATTTGACGTGAGAGTGTTGTAGTTATAGGACGCGCCGCCGCTTCTTGTTCGAGATGTCCTTGATCTCATGTGATTGCGTGTAGTTAAACCCACAAAGGCGTGTACCATCTTATTATAGTGGCAGTTAGCGTCCAAGGCAGCGTGACTGGAGCAAGAAAGAGGCCCCCACATCCTGCTACCCATAGTGCCCCTTGACGTCACACTCACCGCCACTTCCGGTGACAGGTGCGGCCAAGGCACGGACAAAGGGAGCTTCCTGCCCCGGTAATCCTGCAATATTCCTCCGGGCTACCCTAAATATACTATGCTAAACCGTCTATACCGAAAAGTTGAAATCCGTTGCGGTACAAGTACACCAATATGTCCGATTTTAATAATAAAATCAATGGCATTGACTATTCTATCTGTCGTTAATATCCATTCTGCATGTAGAACCTCATGAAAGGGTACATAAATCTAAAAGTAAATTTCATATGTCCAACCTTATCTGCTGTTCTTAATTTGTTAACACACTAAACTGACACGTATATAAAAATACACACTGGTATGCCGTGTATATAATTTTGTATACACGAACATTGAGTTTTTTCAGGTCTTTTAACAAGGCATGCTTAGCATACATTTCGTACGGAAGAATGATTGACGTGACGTGCAGTTGCAAGTAGAAACTCATAGTTTTTATATGAAAAAGTTAATTATCACAAAAATATAATGAGTGTGAATGTCTGATAAAATAATTAAACAAAGCACTGCTAATACTATTGTAAAACAAATAGAAAATTTAATATTTTTGATAGAGATAAGATGCAAAAAAGAGAACATTCTGAGCATAATTAAAGTTGAGCTGTGAATGCTGGACACCGCGAAGAAACTTGCTTCGTTTTAGAATTGGAGGACTATGGACTTCTTTGTTTTTTAGCTAACAGACCTTGTAACACCTTTTTCTCCCAGAAGGACAAGGGGATAAGAATGATGCTTATTGACAGAAACCGCTTCGATATTTTCACTGCCAACATTCAAAATCTGTATACAAATACTTTCTTCGAAGCTATTGATACGCGTGCAGTCGGAATTGTCCTTAATTTTCAATAAATAAAAAGACGGTCAATAAGTCGGAATGCTCTAGCCAGTCTGTGGGAGTAATCTCTCGCTTCTCTCCAGACTGACTGCGGGGCTCACCTGATTATGGTGGGAATGCCCCGTACTCTCCGTTTTTTTTTTCAAAGTTCTCACATGCCGAGACACCTTTACCCATTTTAGAAGGTATATGTACTGGGGTCGAAGACCTTGGGCATATGGCAAGAGTCGTCCACTGATCCCATTGGATCAGTCGACCAACTGCATCCTAAAACTGGTGAAGACACATAGAAGGGAATGCTGCGACCCCACTGCAAACTCGTCTCCCGTCATTTGGAAGGGCGTGAGAATAGTACCCAATGTCCGACCTACCTTATATAGGTTTTCTAGGGTTTTACCTGCATCTCTTTAGGTGAAATACCGGGTAGGATCGTTAAACTATAGCCCGGGAGCTCTAGTAAACCATTGGCTACCTTGCTCTACCTTCCGCATCCTCCCCCTTTTCAATTCTCTTCCTATGTCATTAAAGGGGAGTTGCCTGTTTCATGATAACCCTCATGTAGCCTGTTAGCACCACAAAAATAGAATATAAATTTATCACTATTTATTCAAAAGCGACGTTTCGTCTCCTTTTTCAGACTTCCTCTGGCGTACTACAAAATAACATTATAAGAAATTATATACGGGTTGTATGATACAATTTTTAAACTTATATATAAAATACATGGTTCAAATCATACAAATTTAGCAATTCGTCATATTTACTCCTTTGAGTCCCTCAGCCGAAAAGATTATTGATATATGATTCATATGTAGAATTACACGAATTACCTGTGAAGAATTTAGTGTCGTGGACCATCTCCAGAAACGGCTAAAATGATGTGGTAACAATGAATGCTTATGGCAGTTAAATTTTAACAATGGAGTAGAATTTTAAAAGTTAAACGTTTACAACAAAAGTGTATCGTAAATTTTGTTCAAATTATTGGTGACATTTTTAACAATGATTGCACCTTATATGCATCAATTTACTCTTAATTCTCGAGAAGTAATTATATTCTTCGCCTAAAATTTCCACATTTTCCAATCATAATTGATTGTATGTGTTTGTGTATCGTAAATTTTGTTCAAATTATTGGTGACATTTTTAACAATGATTGCACCTTATATGCAACAATTTACTCTTAATTCTCGAGAAGTAATTATATTATTCGCCTAAAATTTCCACATTTTCCAATCATAATTGATTGTATGTGTTTGTACACAACTATGTACTTTTGAATGTCTACTTTGATGATGTTTTTCTTTTTTAATGCGAATTTTTAAAGCACTTTTAGTTTGTCCAATATATAATGCATTACAATATAAGCAGTTAATTTTGTAGAAAGCATTGTCTTTCCATAAGTTTATTTTTTCTTACATTTTGAACGAAATTTAAATTTTTTTAAATGGTAACATAGAACCCATATTTAATTTCTTGTAATATTATGTTTGTAGCACTCCTGAGGAAATCTCAAAAAGGAGAAGAAACGTCGCTTTTGAATAAATAGTCATAAATTTATTTTCTATTTTTTTTTGGGTTAACAGACTGCATGAGGGTGATCCTGAAACAGGCAACTCCCCTTTAATAACATAGGAATGGAATTGAAAATGGGGTTGCGGAAGGTAGAGCAAGGTACACTACAGAATTTTATAAATTTCTGTTTCGTAAATCAATGTATCATTCACTTTTTCGTTATTAAATATTTATTTGATTCATTGTTTCAAACTGAAAATATTAACATTAGACCTGCACGTTATTAATATAATAGTTAACTCACTTTCTGATTTGATTGCAGTATAATAAGAGAATCTTTAGAATGGTCTTAAGTTATTTTCTTATTCTATGAGAAGAAAACTCTTTTATATTTATTACTTGTGACTTACGTGAAATACTGAGAGATCTTTTGGACTATTAAATTTATATCGTCTTCTTTTGGTGAGCTACATTCTCCGCTAGAAAGAGACAAATCCATTTACTTTTGGAGCCCGATTTATTGCGGATCTTGAAGCTTCCATTTTATTGTTGGAATTGTGTGCGTGTTCCAAAGTGAATCACACGTTGAGAGATTGACACCGGGTTGGCAGGATGTGCGGCTATTAGATATTTCGTGCTTTATTATTTTTACAGGCGAAACCCCGAGGGCCCATCCATTGGTAGCTGTTGGCGTTTCAACGTAGAATTCAGACACCTGTACAAATAAAAGTTCCGTCATCACTTTACTTGGAACGCAATTGGCTGTTACGATGAAATTGCTCGTCAGACATGACCTTTCTCTTTAAAACACATACAAAACGTTCTTTTTTCTACATCAATTTGTCTGTATAAATATAGAACGTTCCTCACATTTTTCTGATTTGCCGAGTTACTTTCGTGTTTAATTGTCCTACTACTTGGCTGGAGCATATAGATGGATTAATGGCAATTTTTAAATTGTGTATAATGAAGAACACAAACTGTTTTCATACAAGAACATAAAATACATTTTTAAAACTGCTTCTGTTTGCTTCTATAAGCTAAAATGCTGACAGCTACTAATAATATTTACAGTTAGATATCCAATGATACCACCTGGATAATTGAAATAAACAATGACTCGTTCAACTTAAAATAGTTCACTAGGCCACAATTATTTTAGTCTCTTATTATCATTGGTTCAAGGAGAATGTCTAGAAGTCGGTTTGGATGATTGTCCAAGACTGCGTGATGTTTGATGGCTTTTTTATGATGACTTCTTGCACTGTTGGAACATTTAAATCTGTCTGCAGGGTGTGGTCCTTTATGTAAAATTGGGGGGCCTTTACAATTTCCCGGAGGATCTTCGATTGACTTATTTGAATAATTGTTTGAATTTGTTGCACATACCCATAGATCAATCCCATAGGTTTAATATTGGTTTGATTACAGCTTTATATATATCAGGATTTTATTGTCCATAGATAAACATGATTTTCTTTCCATGAGCCATAGTAGTTCTCTTATACTTGTTTTCTGTCTTTAACTATATGGTTTCTCCAAGTCAAATTAGAATCTAATTGTTGTCCTAAATATTTTACTGTTTTTTGTTTGGCTGAGGACTGTGTACATTATTTAATATGACGGAAGGGGTGGGGGTAAGTTTCTTTCCCAAGACCGAATGTGATATGTGCAGATTTATTCTCGTTCAATTTTTTTTTTCAATTTTTCTAGCCATTCTTGTAGATTGACTAGATAAGTTTGTGTAATATTTGCGGCTATCTGAGGGTCCTCGTGATAGGAGAAAATGGCTGCATCATAGGTGAATATTCCTATTACCAGCATACAGGAGAGGTTCAAGGGCACTGCCTTGTTGTACTCCAGATTTTATCGTAAAGAAGTCAGATTTATCTCCGTTTACCGTAGTTGGGAATTTTCTGTCATTAAAATGTGATTTTAGAAGGTTGAAGTATGCTGGTGGAAAGATAGTCTAGATTTTATAAAGTAATCCTGGATGCCAGACTTTATCAAAAGCCTGGCTGATATATTTATTCATATAAAAAACGTTTATCATAAAAATTATCAGTTATGTACAAATAATTGATCCAGTATATACATAATTTAAACAATGAATACAAAATTATAATAGCGTAAATAATTAACTTGTATACATGGTGGTAGGTTAATCCATTAATAAACATACTTTAGCAGATGGGTTAGGTTTTTGTGTGTATCTGAGTGGCAAACGACGTGGGTGGGTGAGGGTTGACAGGCAGTGAACTGATTATTGGAGGGTATATGAGGATGTGGTCTGTGGGCATGATGGTAAGGTGGGGTTACGGTGTGCCTGAATGCTCAGGAGGAAGGATGAGGTCAATTGAAAGTTTTCTTTTGAGCCGACGGAAGAATGGAGATGGTGGAGGATTGTCGTGGAATTACTGGATTGTGGGGTTTGGGCGGTTGAGGGACTGGCTGATTTCAAGGAATATACTCCACTATAATATTGTTTATTTTCAATTTATTTATTTATTGTTTGGGTAATCTGGTGAATTTGTTGCACTGTAGAGTATTTCTGCCTGAATCCAAAAATGGTGTGCAGGTATCCAGGTTTCTGAAGGCAGGTTATAAGAAACATGAAGATAAATTCTTTCCACTATATCTATTGAAGTTGTTGCTTAATATTAATAAAGATTAAATATCATTAAGACTATATATATAAGGCTCTTCCGGTCGCGAAACCGGGATTAAGACTGTTAGAGGAATGGATACGCTGACTACGTGTCACTCTAAATTCTGAATATGTCATGCAAGATGACATTCCGCAGTCGACTCGGTAGCCTAGCCCCTCAATGGGTTGTAGAGCCGTGGAAGAAGCAAGGAAGGAATAAGGCTCTTCAGTTCTCTCCTTTTCACTTTCTACAATAGCTTAAAATTTAAACTAAATTTTAAACATCTTATTCTTGTTAAAATATGATTTAATTTTCCACTTAACTCAGTTTTAATAATAGCAATCCTTTTATATTTTCAATAAGTCCATATCCTAAGTCAGTTAACTTCTCTTGGATGTTTTATACCCTGTTGAACCCGTCATTGACACTTTTTCAGAGAGGCAATTATAAATTTCAAATTAAAATTATTTATTCATAATTATTACAGATGTTTAAACTTAAAGTAGTAAGTATCATATTACGTTACGAATACGCTTTATTACTCGGTTGCTAGATTTTTAATAAAAATAGAAGTTTAGGAATATGAGGGAGGGAAGAAGCGCTCTGGGTAATGAGTTAAGTGAAGGTCTGCAGAGTGCAAGGCAGATGCAACCGTGACCTGACATCTGCCTCAGGAGGGACTTGGGTTACTCGGGGGTTTTGGGCGCCAGGTGCTGAGGGAGACTTCCGCCCCGGGCCGGGGAAGGAAGGCAACATGTGGCCCCAAGCACGCGTCACTTCAGCATCTTCCTCCGCAGCAGCTGCAACAGATAACAGGATTCATTATACAGCGTGTGCTGCAACTCTTAACACACAGGAACCACGTCCTTAACGGAAATAGCAGCCAACCCCACCAAGGCATATCACACCCCGAAGATTAACTGTCAAAGTCTTGACAGATCCACTAACCAAATAAAGGAAATCAAGTTCCATCAATACAACATGTTATTTCTTATAAGTGCCCTTCAAATATTTTGAACAAAATATCCATCATCCATCCATCTGTGCCTCTTAATTTTACAATTATATTTATTTTGGCAATCTTTAATGCATTCACTACAATATTTTTTAGGATTAATTTTGATAATAAGTATATTAGCCAAAAATATAAACTATTTACAACTTTTCTGATAAAAAATACCAAAAAATTAAAAAGGAAACTATTTGCAACAATTTACAATATTTACGTTTTAAATTTGCTCCGGCTAACAGCTTGGACTGACTCATGTTAACCGCGGTAGTTTGGAAAATTACATCAATATACACCTGTTGTTGTGGTATTCAGTCCTAAGACGGGTATGACGCAAGCTTTTTCTTTTCCGCATAACTAACACATCCTTAATCTGTTTAATGTATTCCATCTTTGGCATCCATCTTCTGTTCTTAGCCCTACAAACTTCCTTCTAATCCTAATTTTACAAGACTCGCTTGTCCCATAACGTGGCCTATTAATCTATCCCTTCTCTTTGCCAACGAGCTCCACATTGTTCGCTCTTCCCCTATTCTGTTTAGAACATCCTCGTTAGTGGTTATGTCCGCTCATCTGATTTTCAGCATTCTCCTATAGCACCATATTTCAAAGGCTTCTATTCTTTTCCTTTCTGCAACTCCTGTCGTCCACGTTTCGCACCCGTACAACGGCACTATTCATACGAACACTTTTAGCAACGATTCCCTAATATTCAACCTTATATTACCCTTAAGTAAATCCCTCTTTTTCGAAAAAGTCTTCCTTGCCTCTGGTATCCTACTCTTTATGTCAACTATACTTCTACCATCCCTAGTTATTACGCTTCACAAGTATCAAATTATCCCTTCCCAATCTAACATCCTTTGTTATTTCACGGTTTCCCATACTAGAGCTCAATACCTTGTTTTTCCCTCTTTTAATCCTCATATTGAACTTTTTCTCCAGGACTACGTTCATGCTATTTATTATGATTTCTAGGTCTTCTTCCGACTCTATATATACTGTGGTCGATTGAGGGATGATTATTATTAATGAAGAAATTGTAATGTTAATAAAGAAAACGGAACAATTTTATTAAATTAAATTTGAATAATTTGGATTAGAAAATTAAAATAAATAAAATAAAACATTAAGTTACAACGATCATTAAAATTTTGGGCTGGCTGCTTGCTAAACTCACCGGAGAGCAAGAGTATCTACTAGGAATTAAGTGTGGTACAAACAAAAATTGGCATCGACAATTTTACTGGCACTGAAATTAGCCAGGCGCGAGAAACGTAAATCTAGTACATCACCGCTTGTAGATGCAGGAGCTGTTGATGATAGAACGTCTCTTCCTCGTTCAGGCTGTGGTCATGATGATGTCTGCTCATCGACGTCGGTACTCCAACAATCAGCTATTGGAAGATGAATTTACTCAGCATACCGATGTAGAGTAATGTAATAATGTAATGCACTGACGTAGTGTACTGTAATCTCATCTAATGTAATGTAATGCCCCGTAATGGCAGTACGTAATGTCATCTAATGATGTAATGGCTGATAATCAGCTCTGCTTGTTCTTATATTAACCTATGCCCCACCTTCTTCTGCCTGGCGTGGTGTGTTAACTGTCTACGAGGCTTGATGTTGTTTTTCGATGTATCTTGTCCTATCTTCCGGGGCTTACCTGGGCCGGAGTTCGTCCCTCCTTCTTTGTTGCAACTCGTGTTTATATTGTAAGAGATATTTTTTGAAATCCCAACTTCAGGCCCAATTTTTCAGGTCTAAGGGCTGACCTGCCACTCCTCTAGTGGTACTGATTTGCGTTTCTGGTTCTGGCTATCCATAGAATTGCAATTGGATGATAATTTATCATTAAGCAATCGCGATCATCATTTTCTCTGTCGTTGGCCTGGCAAGCAACCTAGACCACTTCCTAATAATTATCATCTACATACAAAATTAATAAAAGTTATTATGGGGGAACTTGTTTTTCATATAAATATATATGCGAAAACTCACACCACAATACAAACAGCGAAGTCGGTTACGTTCAATTTCCTTTTTTAGTTGAAATAAATTCTGGAGCATTATAATTGAAAATCTTAGAAGTGAATACATTTAAATTTAACGGAAAATTCTAGAACTGTGAATAAATTTTAGATTACAATATTAATAAATCATTAAGGTCTCACTTTATTTATTGCTCACCTTATGGAACCCCGAATTAAAGATGAAACGTAGCGGAAACTATAATGAAATCCCTGTTAATTAATAAGATAGTTCTGAGTATTTTATAATTATATTGATTTATAAAACATGAAGTTTTATTTGTCATGTATACAATTTATGATGAGTGTTTCAGTAACGATGTTATTCTCGGTAGAACATGATGAGAGCTATGAATATAGACTCTCCATCCAATATGGGAGCTTTTACTGACAAGTTAGAAGACACGAGGCTGACTAGGAGAGCCTGTATGGAATATAAATTGAAGGTAGGCATTCTGGGCCATGTTGGCCCCGAGTGAATGCAAACTGAATTGTTTCTGGGATGTTGACATCTGTATTCCAGGCACATTGTCATCGGGCTGTTCATTTTCGGTCCATACTGCCATAACGGGCCATTGTTATAACTGCAACTTTACAACGAAATACTTTTGGCAGCGGAATAATTTCATATCCGATTATAGAGCAACATATAACGTAATACTGTAGTCTTAAAGTCGATATTACGTGACGGCCCTGAGATACAGATATGTTTACTTTTGCTGGAATTAATATTTATAAATAATAATTTTCATTCAAAATAATAAAATAATATAACTTTGGAAACACTTGGAATTACTTAGGTACTAGTTTAAACGAATGGCATCATCTTCAACGCGGTTTCCTACAACAAAGTCTCTTTATAATTGCTGTTTTGAAAACCGATTCTTCTGTTTCAAAGTAATCGATTATGCAAAGTTTTCTGATTTCATGTGGATATAACTTTAAAGACTGCATTTTTAATAACTATTTATTCATTTATTTATTCGGAGTTCCAATTATTCAGACTGCGTACAAATACCACGAGGAGAAATTTTATGTTGTTGCCAGGCTGATTAAAACAATGCCTGCACCAAACTTTGCAATCGTCAAGGTCAGTGTGAGGAAAAATAGTACCTTACTTAGATTTATTGTTATTTACATTAGTCCTCGTTTGAGGAAATAGGATCTTGTAATGTTGTAATTACAATAATGTTATTTTATATTAACGGGTAGTTTTTTTTATATAATTTCGGCTGTCTGCAGTTTGAGCGAGTAACGGACGCAAGTCTAAAATGGCAGATGTTTTTGTTGTGTTTTGGGTCGTTACCTGCCCTTGCGTGATCAGGCATGAATTAAAGAGACTGGCCGGATGGACGTTAGAGAATTTCGGAAGGTTACCGAATGGAGGGAGAAAGTTGGTTTGATGCCTCTTTAAAAGCGCACCAGAAAATTTCGCGAGGGTTTATTGTGTGGCGGGATATTTTGAAGAGACTGAATAGAGTGAGTGGTGAGAAAGAGATTGTGAAGAGTCAGTCGTTGAGAAAAAGATTTTATGGAAACTGGACGTTGTTGGTTTTGTAATAACTTAAAAAACTGACGATTTCTGAAGCATTGCATGACCACGGACTTGAACAGCTGATGATTGTGAGAAATCGGCCAGGAGACTAGACTTGTCTCCGCATCTACCTGCAAAGTACCCGCGAATCCTTGCCATCCAGGTTGCAAACGGTATTAACAGTTCGCGGCATACTCAATATATTGTCACGTGTTCACCTGAGATAATAATAAGTACCCAGGGAGCAGCGAACAAGAAAAATAGGGATTCTTTGCTAAGATTTCGGTGAGCATAGTCTGGCCTTGACTTTGCTATCGAAGCTGGTTTGTAACGTGAAAAGGAAACGAGGTAAGGCTTATCTCGGACGAATGTAAAGATTCGAGCAACTGTTGGTAGTGTGAGTTCGCCTGAGTCTTATCAGGTAAGAATCTGAAGGTCGCAGTATTTACCAGTTAAACACAGATACACAATTTAGATGTGTATATCATAACAGTCATTAATATATACTGTAAAGAAGTAGGAAAGGAAAACGGCTAGATTAGAACTCTAACTGGAAAACCGACGTAACCCGCTGGAAAGCTGTACTTAATCGACTCCGTGGGAAGCTGGAGTGCGAGGCTTTTTGAAACGTGCGTGAGACGTCAATGCTCCGATATTTCTGGGGCAGCTGACAGATACGCAGTCTGTCATCGTTTCTACATCGCTACCGGGTTGAACGGCCTAATTTTCAGACGTCTTAAAAACTGCGTCAAATCACACAGAAAATGACCTTCGCGATAACGACACTTCGTTAATATATATATATATATATATACCCTTTATATATAGGCCCCTCAGCCGCAGATATCAATGTGAATAGAAAATGTATAAATGTTAATAAATTTATATATCTAATTATTTTTTCTTGTTAATTATAATCTTTGTAACAAAAGTCCTATTACATACCTTATACATTAAATCAAGAAACAAATAATCGTAACAAAAATAAAATAACATAATTAACTACAAAAAATCTTTAAATAAGTAACACATAAACAATATAAGTCTGAAATCATTGAAAAAACTCTATACACACCAGAAAGCACGAACACACATAGGCAATAAAGGTTTTACTTTTTGGAGCTGACCTTTGTAGCAGCTCCGGGCAATACATGAAACAGCAAACAAAAGAGGAGAAGAAACTATACAAAATGTGTTAAATTTATGTAATAGGTAATTTTTAAAAAGGAAAACTTTTACAGGAACATTGGTTCCGCATAATTAGGGGAACGATCTATAAAATCCCGTGCACAGTATAAAGCACCATTTCGTAGAATATTTTTACACTGATTCATGACATTTTTGTAGTTATTGTTCTTAACCTCTTTAGGAATGCTGATATACAAATTTTTCCGGTACGGTGAATACTTTTTTTTTGTAAAGAGTAAGGCGATGCTTGTTCGACCTTATAACTGTGCGATTTCTAGTTGCGCATTCATGAAATTAGCCATTCGTTTTAAAAAATTATGTTCCACTTTACAAACTTTAAGATTTTGTGAATGTATACGCTTAAGAACAATAATAACTACAAAAGTTTAAAATTATTCTATTAAATGGTGCGATTTACTCCGTACATAATTTTCTTAATCGTTCCCCTAATAATTAAAATTAAGGTTCCTGCAAAAGTGTTGATTGTGTTGCCTTGTAAAATCAAGCCTTTAAACTTTCTGTACAGTTTTTCTTCTAATTTCTTTGTTTCATGAATTGCCTGGAGCTACTACGGAAGGCCAGATTCCTGGTCGCGCAGCTCCAAGTAGTGTAAACTTCATTGATTAGCGTGTGTTGGTGTTCTCTAGTGTGCGGTAGTGTTTTTAATGATTTTAGACTTTATCCCTTTTATTTTAATTATTTCTTTCAAGATTATTTGTAATTAATTACGTATTTTTTTATTCTTACAAATATTTTTTATTTGTAATGTATGATGTATCCTATTTCCAAAACCGAGGACGAATGGAAACAACAATAAATCTAAATCTTTGTATTGCATCGACGATGTATTTACTTCCTGAGAGCCGCGACGAGAAGAAATTCCTATTTGAAGGATAGAGAAACATTAGAGTTTAAATACATACGACTGATGGAAAAGTACTACAATTATGTAAAAATGTTCATCATGTGTTGGTTTATAAAATAATGGTCGGAGAAACAATTAGTATTTACATTTTGGTCTTATCTTTGTCATTTCACAAATGTTAAAACAACATTAAGGTGTGTATCCGAAATGAAATACATCTCAAAATAAAATTACCAAATTTCTCCCTACTGTAGAATATCTGCGAAATGGTATTTGTACAAAGTTACACTATGAACAATTTTATATTCAGTTTTATGAATTGCATCAAGTTTAGTCTTGTATTCTGAGGCGGAAAAATTACTTCGCGTCTCTTGAAATCCTAGTATTTAATCTGGAAAAAGGTGCATTATTGAAGTCAAAGACATGTATCTATTGCGTTCAATAGAAGCTAAAATATTAGTTTTCAGAACAGTAATAGCCTACTTGAGGGTGATTCCGAAAAAGTCAACTTTTTATTTGTAAATTTTAAAAAATTGTTTGTTAATGGTTAAATGCAACACAATAGTTAGTCCCAAATTACGCGTTTATAATTTAAATAGATTCGTCTCAACGTTTTTCGGTGTTTTTTGGTCCAATAAATGGGAACTCCCTTTTTAATAAATCATAGGAAGGAAATTGAAAAAGGGGAGGGGGATGTGGAAGGTAGCCGAACCGTTACTAGGGTCCCTGGGCTATAGTTTAAGGACCTTACTTAGTATTCACCTGAAACGAATGCAAGGAAAGCCCTCGAAAGCCTGCACCAGGTAGGTCGCTCTATTGGAAAGGGACAATCCTATAAAACCTCCATAAAGCTAGTCGGGCTATTGAGTATTGTTTTCACGCCCATCCGAATAACAAACTGTATGAGATTTCTGTTGGGTAGCAGAATTCCCTTCTCCGTGACTCCACGAGTTTTAGAAGACAGCTAACATACTGATCAAATGGGATCAGCGGACAACTCTTACCGTAAACTAGAAGTCTTTGACTCCAGTACATACACCTCCCAGAAGAGTTGAAGGTCCACCAGAGATAAAGAAGCATCCCAGAAGGTAGGCCCCATCGTCATTCTGGGGGAAAATATGTGTGAGCGAAACCTCCCACATGTAATTTCCTCCTATCTATCGTGTTTCTTTCTTTTGGGGTTAACAGGCTACATGAAAAATGCAACTGCAAAGAAAGGATCTGAAAACGGGGATATGGTAGAGCAAGGTGGCCAAGGTTTTTCCGAGGGCCCCGGGATATAGTTTAAGGATCCTAATCGGCGATTCACCTAAAAGAGATGCAGGGAATCTCCTAGAAAATCTGAATCAGACAGGTCGGGTATTTGGGTACTATTCCATCAGAATGACGGGATAGGAGGTGAGGTCGCAGAATTCCCTTCTTCGTCTCTCCACAAGTTTTAGGAGGCAGATGGCTGACTGATCCAATGGAACCAACGGACAACTCTTACAGTATGCCCAATCCCAGAACATACACCTCCTAAACGAGATTAAGGAGCGTCGGCCAGTGAGAACTTTGAAATTAAAGACTGAACGAGGCATCTCTGAAGATATTAATGATCTTATAGATATAAGAACAATTAAGGCATGAATAAACTATAAATAAAGTAAGAAATGACGAGCCTTATACCAGACAATACAATAAAAAAATTTTAACAACAATTTAAATATTAATTGATGTTTTGAACAACACATGTGGCCCTAGTCAATATTTCAGACAGACTGAGATATTACGAACAAAGGTAGTACCTAAACAAGATAAACCCAAAGATGTTAATGCCAAAAACTATTTAATACATTGAAATTAATTGAGAAGTGTATTATTTTATCTTAACAGAAAATTTATTAAGTTTAATATGAAGTATTTCAGGAATAACTTTTATTAATATTTATTTCCTTATTTTCTTATCTACAATAACAGTATGATCAAAATTAAGAGTGATTTAGTTCCAGAAAATATATGGTGACAAAAGAATGTTTATAACATGTAAAATTTATATTTTCATTATGTTCCTAAATTCTATTTGGAAATCATAAAGATTTTCTTAATGTTTGTGATTATAATAATATTGTTCATATAGTTTCTTGTAATAATTTTTTATATTTGTCAGACGGAACGATTTCTGTCAACTACCATTAAGAAACGTAACGCAAATTAAAATTTTTCAATGTATGAACTTTTTCCTATAATTAAATATTGTCTGCGACAAAATAACTTGTTTACTTTTGATATTACTGTTGCTTCATGAATTTCTTCATATTAAATCCTATAAATGCTATTAATATTTTTAATTAAATTGAAATAAGACGGTTTTTTAAAAATCTTTGTTAGTCACATGTTTAGGCTTTTTATATGATTTGTCTGTCTTAAAAATTGGAAGGGACCGCTAAAGTTGATCGAAACATCTGTTAGGCAGGTTGTTGAATCTTATGTTATTAATATAATTGAATTTAGTGTACGTATGTTTTACTTCCATGTGTTTAAGTTTTGCATCCATTTACATTGTCCCGTTGCGTACGACGATACTTCGTTATAATTCTACATCACTTTAGCAATTATTTGATTGCGAGTTTAAGTTACGTTTTCTTAAATTATAGGCACGATTGTGAAATCCTCTTGAAGCCCTACTCAGCAGATAAAGCGAAGCCGATAACACTCCCCCAAACACAAATGAAACCCTTAACCGCAGAATTTCCATTTAAATTAGAAATTAGCCGGACTCAACAATTTAATAAAATTTCCCTCTTACAATGTAAAAGACGCGATTGGTTTTCTTTGTCGGACTGCTCGAAAGGGTGTGTCTTGTGCGCTGCGGAAGCATTATGAGTGCGGGGCTGTTGTAACAGAAACTGAGGCGACGAACAATGGGACCTCGTCTTGAGCCGATTACTCCAGCTAGCAGGTTTCCAAAACACAGGGAACAGGAGGTCTACTCAGTTATAGGCAACATTAAGGCATCTAATTATTTAAACTAAACAAAATAATTTATTACGTATTGAAATTAATATGGGGATATTATTTATTTTAATGACGAGATATTAATATATTAAGAATTAAATTCCCTTTATAATAACAAAAAAATACAATTTACTTTACAAAAAATTTACAATTATCTCCTTTTACTGTTATAAGCTGTCAATTATTTAAAATATAGCACGATATATATAAATATATTTACAAAAAATGATACAAATAAATTTCTTAAGACTATGAATTCTTTACACTCAGGGTCGTATGTTATGGACCTTCTCATAGAGCGGAAATATTTCACTCAAAATCTACTCGGTCCTGGCAGTATGGGAAATCAGCAAAATAGTTATAGAGGTTATTACCGTGTCAGCATAATGAACCATCCTCACTGCCATTTTCTCCTATTTGGGTCGTTCTCGATCACGCCTCGCAACCGCTCCTATTGTCCGTGGTTCGGGAAATATCCAATTTTAGCCTCGTCTGACCATCTCGCCCAATCGGCATTATGATTCTGTTCTATCATCTCTGTGCTAATACCTGTCTGCAAGGGCTTTTAACGATTCATCCCCACTTCCTCAATTCATATCCTGACTGTAACAGGGATGGATATTAACCAATGAAATTTATTGTTAATCCCCTCTCCCCCAAGGTTTCTGGGGAAAATTCACGCTCATTCCCAACCTTTCGTCTTATCATTCCAGCGGCCGCGGAACTAATCCCACTGTCTTATTATCCCTGTTTGTCTTTTTTCTTTTGAAATTTTACCGCGGAAGGCCGAGCAGATTTGTTTTCAGTTACAATATATAAATAAAATTAGGTGATACATAAAAACAACAAAACGATTACTTAAACCATATTTATCTCTCCAGGTGTTGGAAATAGTTTCAGCTTTTTGAAACACACAAACCACAGCCCAGGCAACGTAATTAAAAACGGAAGTAATTCATCATCAAAATAAATCAATCATATTTTTCATTTTTATAACATCGTTTTGTTAATTAATTTCAGTATGGTTAAATTTAATTTGATACATTTTCAATATTGTACAATAGTATGTGCTTAACGCAGCACAAACAAAGCGACCTAGGAAATAGCGAACGACATGAATATGACAGCAAATAATTTTATGCAATGGGGGATCATAGTTATTTTTCAGTTTCATTGAATATCTATAAATTACATTGTTGTTAAATCATTTGCTTCCAAGGACACCGTACGTCCCTACATGAGATTTTTTCGTAGAAGAGTGGTAAAAATACATAACATGCACCTTAACTTCCAGTTATGATGCCAAACTGCGGAACGATATAGCAACAGCCGTGGAAGCAGTAATTGAAGACATGCCGATAAAGTGTAGAACGAATTCGAGTATCCAATAGAAGAAATACGCCGCAAATCTCGAGGGGGATCGGGGTCTACATTGAGCACTTTTGAGTTGTTGCGCAAGGTACAGTGTGTGTGGTACTTCCCTGTATTAAAAATTAACATAAATATAATGTCGAATTTGTTACAAAAATATATACATGTCGAATCAAGAGTTATGAAATTATAATAGATGGCATTCACAATTTATGGATACATTTAAATATTATCGTCTGACAGTGTTTCTGAATAAAATTTCTGCGTAAGACACGTACGATGTTATTAGGAATCGAGTGAAAGTGGCTTTCCTACTATTCTCGCAAATTTGTAATAAAATTTTCTGTCTTTCTTACAAGCTATGACGATATAAATTTTATGTTCGAAATTTATGTACAAACCTCCTCCGGGGTTTGACTGCCAGAAAAAGTCGCCTCGTTGTGGAGTATTTCACCTATACACCGCTCTGATGCTTCGGTAGCCTTCATTCAGGCGTTGAAACGTACAATTTGAATAAATATATATATATATCTATTTACCAGAAAAAATGGAGGTCTTTTTACCCCATTACCCCTAATTAATTAATGGAACTAGACAATTTAGAATTATTATGACCTGTAAGTCGAAAACTCACTTGTGTTTCAATTTAAAGATCAACAGTTTTGGGATCTGTTATAGATATTTTATTTACTGTTAATTTGAAAAGCAGACTGATTGAACTTGAAAATATATGCCATCTTCTAACCGTAATTCGTACAAATTACAGTTCAACTGCTCTTCGCAACACTTTCAGAAGAATAGCGAACTCCTGCCTAGAACTTGAACTGAGCACAAAAAGTAAATATGATTCAATTTGTAAATAATCCAGATAAACGTAATAATTTGAGTTTTTTAGTAAAATTTCCTAAATGTAGAGAACTTTGATTTGACGAGTCCTAAACTGAACATGCATTTTATGTATACTGCATTTACATAATCTTTTACTTTAATTATGGTATTCCAGAAAAGGTTTGTCTTCAAACAATATTTATATTAAAATGTGTTATACTTATTACGTTACACGTTTATCCTCATATTCAATTCAAACGTGACAAAGCGCAAAGTGCAATAATTAGGAGTTATAAATTTTAATTTGTAGTAGTTACATAAACATTTTTATTTTACGTTCGTTTTTTACATTAAAATAAATATTTTTCTTGTTTTCAATAGAGAAATAATATAAAATGTAACAAGAACTAAAGGCTGCACTTCTGTGCGTCTTCTTCAAAATCTTTCTCAGAATATCATATTTATGGATTAGAGATAAGGCGATTTCGTTCACTTTTCACACAAAAATGTCTTTGATTTTCTCTCTACCGAATCTACCAACGTCTTTTGCTCATAGTTCTGAGCGAAAATCTTAGAATCCATAGTCGAATAGTGTATATTTATGAAGTACAGATTAAATTTGTCTTCCGTGGGTACAAAATAGGGTGATAATAGGAAGAATAATAAATAAATCATATTTTATAGGAACTAGTTAAAGCTCTAACGTAGATATTTATTTTAACCCGTAAAAATTTACAACAGAGTACATATTTCTGCAGAGGTTTTATTGTAATATCGTACCAACATTTACAATGATATGATCTTACTCAACAACATTCTCTCTTTAAAAAAATTAAAATGTGACCCAAGTTGTTTATAATTCCGCCATGACTCGGATTTGTGTGTGTTCGTTTTCCATATCAGTTAAAGAATTGGAGTATTTAATGTCTATCTTACACAACAAGAAACACAGGATTGTATATTTTATGGTCTGTGGAGTGCAATATATTTTAGTTAATAAATAAATATATTTTTCTCAGTGAATAGAACCGTATCTATTTCAATATATTCTAATTTAACAGAAAACGTAGATAAATACATAATTTATACAATAATAAATAACCGAAGCGCGAATAAATAGTTTTATAATACAAAAATTATTTTTTCCCAGATTTTATCACATATGTAAATATTTTAATCGTTTCGTAGGAAAATGGGTGATATTTCGGTAGCCAACCGTAGGAACATAATTTAATGGGTTTTAAGTAGACGTTGAGAACCGGCGAAAGCGGTTGAGCAGAGCGAGCAGAGGCTGATGGAGTACCAAGCTGACGTCGTTGGCCCACAGGAAGCTCAGGTGACTGAACGATTCGGACGCGATCCTGAAACTGCCCATGTTCCCAGCGAGATGGTCTGACAGCCACTCCAAATCCTGAAACATAACATTACCTTGGAAAATAAAGAACATTTCAGATTCTGTAGTCTGTTGCAAACTTAAGACAAATTCTACAACTATTCAAAAAGTTCAACTGATACGGACTCAATAATATAATATAATAGTATTATTATAATAAGGGTTTAAATTCCAAATATCTCTTTATGATTAGAATTAAAACATTATATATATGCCTCGAAAGATCGCCGTTTTACAGTATTTCAATACACGTTTCCTTGTAAATTATAAGGAAGGTTTCTATTAAAAATGTCAAAAAAATTCACCATTTAATATTTAAGTGCTTAAGTCCATCTGTCATATTCAAATATGCAATGTTGACTCAAAATTGATTATTTTCTTACGCAACTGTAGTCGATATAATTTTGAACATAAATAATAAGTTGCAATATTACATGTGTTCTACCGAATATAAAATAGAAACTTTTACATTCAGTACAAGGAGGATACAACCAAAATTTTATACTGACATGTGAGGAAAAACAAAATTATAGATGAAAGACGGTATCTGTGTAATGTTAATATATATCTCTTAATCAATTCTGAATTTCGAATTCTTTTTCAAGACGATCTTAATATCATCGAAATCGTATTCATGAATCGTTGATTTTGCAAGTGGATATTAACGTGTAATTTTGGAATGGGTCTCTGACTGATTTTATATTGGTAGATTCTATCTTTGACACATTTAGTTGTATATCCTTCGTTGTTTTTATTACTATTTTTACAACTAACTTATATACCACATTATTCATTCCCGGGGTATCAATTTCATCTTTAATTGCAGTACATAAAGACTTAATGTTGTTTACATAATTTAGTACAAGTTGAAAATCTTGAAACTGTGGAACACCTTTATAATGTTATTAGTTAAACTCTCTATAAAAATAAGGTTTAGTTTTGTGAAAATACTGTTTTATGTTTGATAGGGTTGGTAATTTTAACTTTTACGTTTTTATTGTTATTTAGAATTGTTGACGGTGCGCCTTAGTTATTGTTGCTTTATTATTTCTATTGAGCACCGAGAGCTGTAAGATGAGATCTGGGAGGGTAGAAAATATTCAGTACGATGGTAATATAAATTTATGGAAAAATAAATTTGTCAGCCACCGATAGAATGATGACTGACACGTCGAAAGCTGTCGTCTAGTAAAGAATTGAGTAATCAATAAATGTGAGACTGATAAATAAGGTTATTAACTTCCCAACTTACACGCATAAGTTTACAATTTAAAGGAGTGACAGCAAATAATTATTTCTTTGTCACCGTGATCACCTATTCTAATTTCTCGGCTATTATATTTCTTTAATGAGTAATATTGTTTGAGAAATTGCACAAAGATTAACAAGTGTTTGTGTTTATAGAGAAAATAAAATGATTTTCATTAGGGGCCAAGGTTTCTTTACTCCGAATCAACTGATGAAAGATTAATATGAAACTTTTACGTAGAATACGTTTTTTTAAATATTCAGCTTGAGCTGTTTGAAAGCACACTAGAAATACTGTAAGTTAACCGCATTTAGTCTCATCGACTGAAAGTGTTGTTCCGCGAACTATGTGTACACAAAACTCGTCCCTCAGGCAATCTATAGAGCAACGCGACTTAAGTCAGCAAAACAAAAGTTACGTTTCAGAACTTTGTTTGTTTACTTTTCCACTCGCCTACTTACATTTATAAACATGGCGTCTCTGGGGCAGTGAAAAGCCAGTGTTTGAACTCTCTTTCGTCAAAGGGGGATTACGTATTACCGTTACTTTCGAACGTGAGTTCATTCTGTAGTCTCCGAACCTACCACACGTTCCCTTTCCATTATTAAAATTATACCTTAATTGAAATCAAGAAATTATTCGCAGTTTTTTACGTAAAATAAAGTTAAAACTCTTACGTGAAGTGCGGGAAGATTAATGGATACAAATTCAGTAGGTTCAATAAAGTAAATGGTGAAATACAAAACAATCTAATTCTGATATATTATCTTGTGTATAAAGTTCTGTAATCGAGTGCTAAACATCTACATTTAACTGAGTTAATAATTTTCTAGTTTTTCTGCGAAAGAAAGAAAAAAACCTGTTCCTTGTTTCCCGCTACAATAGGAAACATGGGTAACAAAGAACAATCCTGTACGAGTGGGGTTTGAGATTGCCAAAGCCCAGAGTTACACAGACAATATTTTATTGAAAATAAATAAGAGGGCGGTCGTATTTTTATTTATTTTAAAGTTGAAGTCAGAAAATTATATTTCAATATTTTATTTAACTTGACAGTGAGCAGCTATGGTCAACAAATAAACCAGCCTTATACACCTTTGCAGAATATAATTTGTGGTACGCGATTACCGGTACCACATAATATTAATTAAATTGTATTTTTTTATTTTTTATTTCTTGTACATGAGTATTTAGATCTAAGCAGGACAAAGTCGGGAGCAGGAATGAACGCGATAGGTTAAGTAAATGACGAATTACAGTCATCTTCTGGCCAGAAAACGGAAACATTAAGGTTCGGTAAATATTATTGGACGAGATAGCATCAAGTCTCGCCTGCGGAAGACACGGGCGACAGATGTTATTTGCCAGCAATCCATCTGGTCAGCCGTGGGAAAAGTAAAAATTGACCTGACGCCTGGACCTGCTTGCTACCTGCTCTGTATCTCGATTTCCCGAAAGCCGGAACAATAGAGGCAAGTGACTTCATAACAACAATTTGTTATGCAGTGCCCAAGATTATGAAGGACACTTGCCGAAATGACAATCTCCAGAATCCTACCCTCCATATGGAGGAAGTAGAAAGTGCACCCCCATCAAGAGAGATTTGGGCGGGGCGAGAAGAACAAAACCAGGATGCACTAGGAGACGAGAGAGCAGTTTATCGAAACATTTATTTTAAAGAGCATTTTACAGAAACATTTTGGATGCATTTTAGAAGACAACATGGAAAAATTTAAATAGTTACGTCATTTTCACTGGACGTAAAATATAATCTAACCATCCGTCCATCTTTGAAACCAGCATATCTCCGACGCTTGGGAGACGACGCACAGCAGCCATCAGCTGAGTAACCTGCCAGCAAGGACGTCGGGGATCGTCACAACACCGTGGTGATGTACCCACCTTATTGTTTCCTGCCTCTGGTCGTTTGTATATAAAGTGTTCGCTTTTCCCCCCATATTCGATTTATACCCACTGAGCGTTTAGCTTTCCCTTTGTTAAAGATTCAATCATGCTCCCGATGTAGTGAGCGAGGATCCCCTTAAATATCTAATTTAATAAATCAGCATTTTTTAAATTTAAAACTTATAATTTTTTTATCCCGTATTAATTAAACAACTAAAATTCATTCCCCCCACCTACAAATTTATAGAACGCGCACCACAAATTCAACAGCGTATAATTGCAATCTCTAAGCACCATCTAGTACAGCGGTTGTCAACCATAGATTCAACCCCATAAGAAGATTTCTATAGCAGAATTCGCAAAAGGATGACTTCTACTCATCACCGGAATCAATTAAGAGCCCGCTAGATTTTTTTTCTCCATGGCACTACAGCCCATTGAGGGCCTGGGCCTACCGAGTCGACTGCGGACTGTCATCTTGCATGACACATTCCGAATTTGGAGTGACACGTGGTCAGCGTATCGATCCTCCAACAGTCTTAATCCCGGTCTTCTCGACCAAGCCCATGCCAGGATTTGAACCCGGGACCTCTGGGTTGTGAGGCAGCAACGCTAGCCTCTACACCGCAGGAGGTCGGCGCTCGCTGCACTACCTGCTTAAAACTGATCTATTCAATTGTATTTAAGAAGTTATATGGAAAATAAGAGAATGTAAATATCAATAATGAAATATGTTTACTGAGTCACTTAATGGCCGTCAATATTTAAATAAAAGCTCGCATCTTGCCAAATCAGAGACATTTACTGCAAACTCGTGGTCTGGTTTTGTTAGAGATATTTTAGTTGGATCATGATTCTTGTCAACGAGCCTAAACAGTGATTCGTTTATTTTATTTTTTCCTTTATTTCTAATAAAAACTTTTATCTTACGATTATTAGTTTGTTGCAATAATGTTTCAGTACATATAAGATTAAAATAATGTATTTACAAATTAATAGTAATGTATATAATACACATGTAAACACTATGTAGGTTAGTCCATTGATTAGCCTACTTAAGCAGATGGATTAGGTTGTTTTATTTTACTTTTTCTGTGGTATGTTTGAGAAGTATAGGGTGTGGGTGGGTGGAAAATATAAAGATTTGGTCTGTGGGAATGATAGTAAGGTGGGTTAGGATGTGCCTGAATGGTCATGGGAAGGATGAGATCGATCGGAAGTTTTATTTTGAAACGACGGAAGCGTAGAGATGGGGAGGATTGCCATGTAGTTGTTGGATCGTTAGGTTCTATTGTGGATGACGGATGACGGAGACCACGGAGAGTTTGTAAAGGTGCTCAGGACTATGCTTTGTTTGTTTGAATTTTAACTGTTGTTGTTCCCCACATGGACAAACATGCAGTTCTTTAAGGCTTGACCGTGGAAGTGTGGGTGCGTATGTGGTTTCAACACGATGGTTATGAACTCTGTGTGGAGCTAAATAAAGGTCATTGCTCTAATGAATCCAGAAATGTGTGTATTTTTCACTTTTGAATTATTTCTATGTTTTGCTCTGATGGCATACTATTCGAATTTTATTTCTCAGTTTTCTGTTCTCAAATGTAGGTTTTTATTGATGCAGAAGGAAGGGTGGGTAGGAGCAGTCGTTAACGATACACAACAATTGGTTCAGTAATACTTTAAATATTAGTTTTAAAAAAACGACAGGTTACGTGAATTAATAGCAAATAAAATATGGGAATCAGGTGCCTGTAGAAGGTAAAAAATAGCGGATTTATGAATGTAGCAAATTCCTAATTCAATCTGAACTTTTATCCACGGCCGAGACATCATTTTTTGCGGAACAGATGGGGCGGATAAGGAAGATCGTGGACAGATTTACGTGAGGGATTCATCTCAAATCGAAGAGACGTGAAGTCCGTAGGGATCGGGTTTATGCGTCGGTCGAGATGAGATGAAAAGATGTGGGCAACAAAGGGGGGATACTCACCTGGGGCTCCGTGAAAGGATCGCTGTCTCCGTAGAAGATGGCGGTGCTTGACGTCACGTCGCCCAGCGGATATTCGGGAGGTTCGGAACTGTTGTACAGGCGCTCGTTTTCAGTCCTTCCGTGGTCGAACTGCCGGAACTTGCCTACACAAGCACAAAACTATATAGTGGCGGCTGCAGCTGTTGCCAGGGCGACATGTGTCCCCGCAGCTGCAGCGAGGTTTCGGTCACAAGTCAGGAACAGTTCAAACACCACTATGGAAGAGACGTTGCATGGATTCATAAATTTAAACAGTTTTATCTCTGTGTCGACAGGTATTATTCGAACGACGCCTAAGATAAACGATATATACAAATTAAACAGTAACATCTGTCTGATGCCTTGTTCTGTCGTCAGAGGAAGTGTGGGTGGTGAAGTCGCACCTGCCTGAGGATCAAACTGTCAACGCAGCTTACTAAGTGGAGATTTTCGAAGGGTAGGATTTAGCCCTCTTGCAAGTTTTCCCTTGTCTGACAAATGCAAATTGGTGCTGAGGGGGCGAAATTTGGGGAACGTGTCTGCGGTTAATAATAAACGACGTCGTCGCTGAAGGAGAGAGTAATGGAAAACGGAAATGGAACAATTGAACTATCTATAATGAGGAGTATTTACGTAAGGCCAATGTTGATGTATTTGTGATTTGAAAATTTGAGGGTATCAGTATATTATTAATAAAAATTTACAATTACCTGATAATCGTAAAATATATAATAATTAATAAAAAAAGATTAATGAAAAATTATAATCTTAATAATAAAAGCGTACACATTTCAATTTATTGTGTAGTCACATTCACAAAATGAACAAGATTTATAGGTCGTAAACGCTCAAAATCATTTGTCATTATATATAACACATGTTGATTGTGATAGAAGGTTTTTCTTGTTTTTATGAAAATGTCACCCATGCCGTTTAACTTACATATAGGACAAGCGATGAAGAACGTTAAAACGGAATATGGAAAAGGAATCATACTACAAGGAGAAGAAATAAATACCCTAAGCTTTTCCGACGATACTGTAATATTACGGGAGTCAGAAGAAAACTTGGAAACCATAGTGAGTGGCATGAACGGTGTCCTGGAGAAATATTTCAATGAGAGGCTTAATAGAGTGAAAACTAAGGTAATGGAATGTAGTTTCGGAAACAGTGGAATAAAAAAGTGTTGAATTGTGAACGGATATTTGGACGATAGGAGTTGGGGAAAGGAAAAGATAGAACCCTTTCAAATGTGGTGCTTTTTTTGGAGTAACAGGCTACATGAGGGTGATCCTGAAACAGACAACTCCCCTTTAATAGCATAGGAAGGGAATTGAAAAGGGGGGATGCGGAAGGTAGAGCAAGGTAGCCAAGGGTTAACTAGGGCCCCCGGGCTATGCTAAGAGAAGGGATAGATTAATAGGCCACGTTTTAAGACACGAGGGTCTTCTAAAATTAGCATTAGAGTGAGGTTTGTGTAATAAGAACAGAAGAGGGAGACCAAGAATGGTATGCACTAAGTGAATATTCTGTTAAATTTGATAGTGATTGATAATGTGCTATAAATTTGTGGGATGAAAAACACAGTTAATAAATTACGGTAATTTTAAATTTATGCTTTAAAGTATTTTATAACATTCATAAATGCCAAGAAATGTATTTTAAATTTTATTTCCATATTCAGAAGTGCATGACAATACGTCTACAGAAACGATATTGTAGATTGTCCGACATATTTTAAATTTAGGTTCTAATTTTAAATAATGTTACACTTATGATTTTACTGTGTTATAAATAATCCTCTATTGTTTGAATAATTATTTTTATGTAATTAGATCAATCAAAATTTTCCATAACGTATTACTATTTACAGAATCATAAAACAAAAATGTATGACTGCAGAGTCGCGAAAAAAGTACTGCAGTATCTTGTTTGCAGTAGAACTCTTTCGGGTAGGATATTCTTACATATTGAAAACAATTGTTTTCTTCATGATGAACATAGTGTTCTGCCGTTGGACATGAAAATTTGGTTGCAGGATCCATCTGTTCAGCCGCTCTTTTCCATTTCCAAATATTTTGACACATAGTTTAATTCAGAGCAGAGTAACGTCATTTTTTTATCTTAAATCCTGCAGGATTCTACCTGATACCTTGACCTTCTCCAATTTAGTAGAAATATTGAACGAATAATGAGAATTTAAAAGTAAACGTTCCCTTTTAAAGATTGAGAAAATCACCCGTGAATCTGAATAGTCAGTTAATGCTTGTAAATAAATGATTAATAGAAAATTTATAATGGAACTTTTCCTGCGTTCATAACAACGTATCTTTGTGCATAAGAACGTAAGGCTGACAAATTCTGTATAAAGCACTTCGTTTTCAAATGAACATTTAAATCTAAAATATACCAGGACAAAGAGTTTTCGTTTGTCTGTAGCCGCAACTGATTAAACTTAACAATAACAATTTTAAAATATTTTTGTAAGGAATTTGAAAAGAAACTAATTTTTTCAAATATGTTTGAGACGACTGTCTTTTGTTTTACAAATTACTGATCACAAAAAGTGTTAAATATTTATCTTAGTTATAATTTTTGCCTGTTCGTCCAAAATCTTCCGTATTTACCCCTCCCCAATTTCGTACTTGGAGACTGCATTACTTATGATAAAATAATCTGAGTACTTGCTTTTGTTTATTTTTTATCGCTATGACATTGCAAACGACAAGTATTCAGAAGTTTGCAGAAAAGCTATCGACGATGCTTTGTTAACATTTTTGCCCGCTCTGGCTGCGGAAATAACTTATTTGGTTCGTGTCTGCCGCACAGTTTGCAGAGAACCCGAACTGCAATTGGATTTCTGTGAACGGCGCTGAGTTCAGCACAAAAGCTTCCATCTGAGACTGAATAATTGAAACGGTAATGCTGTAGCAGTTCTTTTTACAAGGTTTTAAGTCAGTCATATTATGTTCCGTTATATTAAACATGTGCTTTTCTTCCTCCTTTCCAATTACGTTTCTTATTTTTAGTTAAAGAAATATCGGACGTTGAAATCAGAACTCTGTCATTTACTTACAGAAAAGTGTAAATACCAACGCTTGTGTTTCTTACTGTGCGACTGACAAAAGGTAGTAATTGCCAAATTACTCCAAACAATGCAGCGCCCTTAACGGTCTTCTTTTTTCGTTTACCCAATGACGCGCAAATTTCCGCAGTAAAACAAATGTAGTGGCTAAAATGTTTCTGGTTGCAATTGTGAATATCATTTTGAAACCAGTAAAACTTAAAAACTATTTTTTATCAATTTCGAGTAATCCTTACTAAACTGTTTTAAACAACCTATAAAACATGAGGCTGATAGATGCGAGCAGCACACTACAATTAGTTTAGTATCTCATGCATGCAAAATATTAACGAAAATAGCATATTTCAGAAAGTAACGTAAAATACAGTGCGAATTAGGAGAAGATAAATTTGGTTTTAGGAAGAATGTAGGTACAAGAGAAGAATATTGACTTTGCGACTAATTTTAGAAGACAGGATAAGAAAAAACCAGCCTACGTTCATGGAATTTGCAGATTTAGAAAAAGTGTTTGATAATGTAAAATGGAGCACAGTATTAAGGATTTTGAACAGCACTGGAATAAAATATCGAGAAAGGATGCTTATACATAACCTCCACAGAAGACAGGCAGAAGTAATTAGAATAGAAGATAAAGGAAAGAAAGCCGTAATCAAAAAAGCAGTAAGGAAGGATGCAGTCTGTCGCCAATAGTGTTTAATTTATAAATATAACAGGCGATGAAGAGAGTTAAAACGGAATATGGAAAAGGAATCATACTGCAAGGAGATGAAATAAAAACCCTACGCTTTGCCGATGATATTGTAGTTTTAGGGGAGTCAGAAGAAGGCTCGGAAACCATAATAAATGGCATGAACGTGGACCCGGAGAAAGAGTTCATTATGAGGAATTATAGAGGGAAAACAAATGTAATGGAGTGTAGTATGGGAAACAGTACAATAACAAAGGGTGTTAGATTGGGAAGTGACATTAGAAGGAAGTTAAGGAATTCTGCTACTTGGGTAGCGTAATAATGGTAGAAGTATAGTAGACTTGAAGAGAAGGATATCACAGGCAAGGAAGGCTTTCGCGAAAAAGAGGAATTTACTTACGGGTAATATAAGTGTGAATATTAGGAAATCATTGCTAAAAGTGTTCGTATGAATCTTGGCGTTATGTGGGTGGGAATCTCGGACGATAGGAGTTGCGGAAATAAAAAGAATAGAAGCTTTTGAAATGTGGTATTATAGTCGAAAGTTGAAAATCAGTTGGGTAGATAGAATCACAAACCAGGAAGTTCTTAACAGAATAGGAAAAAAGCGAAAAATATGTGGATGACGTTGACCAAGAGAAGGGATTAATAGTCCACGTTTTAAGACATGATGGTCTTGTAAAATTATCATGATAGGGATGTGTGTGTGGTTATAACAGAAAAGGGAGGTTCAGGATGGAATACGCTAAGTTGATTTGGGAGAATGTGGTATGTGGTAGTAATGCGGAAATTAAATGGCTTGTGACAGGATAGGTTAATATAGGGAGTTGCATCAGGCCAGTCTTAGGGCTGACTACCACAACAACAACAAGTTTAAATGTATATTCAAAATTGATTGAAATTTTCAAATTTATGAAGAAATGGCAGATCGCAACTTTTCCCTGTTAATGGCGACTACTCATCAAGTGACAAATATCGAATATAATTACATTTGAAAAATCATTACCAATTAGCAAGGCACTCTTAACATTGCTGTAACTGTTATGATAAACAGATTTATAATTTTGATATTTATCTTAATATGAACGTTGAATTGGTCATATATAACCAGATATTTCATTTCATTGCGGTAAGAAGTAATAAAATGATTGATAAAAAATCAATTCTAATTTCAGGCTCAAAAATAAATTTCATATCGACTACTGTATTATTATTTAACTAATTGTTTTGATTCATACTTAATGTAAGAAATCTTTATAATTTAAAAGGTTTACTTTGCAGTTTCTTCAAATAGTATCTAGGTCAAGACAATTTATGTTAGTGAGCATCTAATAGCGAGTGATGATATCATGTAACGTCACTATGTTGCAGTCGCACACTTCTAAAGTCTCTACAACATATATTATTTATGCTTCTAAAAATTAGTATGAAACATTCGTTTTCAAATTTACGTCCGGTATCGACTTCCAAGACGTCATTTACCAGATATTTCTGTTATAGTTGTCGAGATCAGGTGTTTATTGAGTAGAAAGTTTTGGCATTTAATGGAAATTGTTAATGATTTAAAGTAAACATTTTAATTACAATACGGAGCTTTTGTCAATTAAATATCTTTCTAAAATGTTCTTTCACTAAAAATAACGACCCATTTATGCTGTATTATAAAACTTTAACGCATTATAGGGACGTGTGTGGGGTAAGAACAGAAGAGGGAGGCCAAGGATGGAATACGCTAAGCAGAACAGTGAAGGAGGTGGGTTGTGTTAGTTATGAGGAGTGAAAAGGCTTGCGCAGGATAGGTTAACGTGCAGGGTTAAATCAGACCAGTCTTAGGATTGAATACCACCACCACAACAACGCTTCTTACATATATTTACGACATTTGAATGTTATTTTGGGTTATTTTAGCAGATTTTTTTCCGTCGGTTATATACAATTTAGGTTTTACTTAAAAATACATCTTACTAAAATTGTAATATTTTAATCGTTAGTTTTCATATTTATTTGTCGATATACTTAATCTTCAATCATCATTTTATTCAACAAGTAGTTGTCAATACAACAATCAGGTACTTTCGTATCTTACAAGCATATTATGGTGAAGTAGGATGAATATGTCTGTAACCGATGAAAGCTTCTGATTTTAATATTGACAACGGCAACTATTTGTTGAATAAAGTGATGAATATTTAAATCGTAATCAAGCTTATAATTTGTGTAATTATATTGTAAATAAGTTGATAAGATTGGAAATCTTTATGAAAATTTTTAAGTGAATTAAAGGGACACGAGTGCAGAACAAGACAAAACTAGTGTGAAAAAGTCTACTTGAATCATCGGCAGACTCTTTCTACGTACCTGATGACATTCCTTGCATAAAATGGCACATTGTTTTTATTGAAGTTTGAGTAGGGTAGTTGGCGAAAAGGGCTGGTAGCAAGCTCTGTAAGATGGAAATAAATATCAAATAGATAAATACAACATGAATAAGCGAGTAAAGATACTATATTAAAATATTATAGATAATAATAAAATAACTACTACAGTAATATAGTTTGTGCAACAGTTCTTGTGAGGATCTGCATGAATTTTATACAATTTCGATCGGATTTTAATGAAGTCACGGACGTTGCACTCAAATCTTAAACTCAGTTTAATTAAGTAAGATTTTAATTATCTTTGTGAGTTATGGTATGGAGGGAAGAATCAAAATTAATTTGACGGCACTAGAATACAATTTCTATCCTCGCGTATTTTATCTCGTTAGGTGATCCAATTTACGTCCTTCCAATTAATCACAAGATATTCTTAAAGCAACAAGACAACTAAATGGATCTTTCAATCAATTTGTCACCGTTCCAGAAAGTGTTTTTGCTTAAGAGAACGATCGCTTCCATCTTTAGTTCGACGTTGTAACGGAAGTTAAGTGGTTACAATATTTAAATGTCCTCTTTTGGAATATTGTAACAGTAGAGAAATACAGTTATTTAGTTTTACTTACATATTACTAAGTTGTAATATTTTATAGTGAATCTTATAATTTATCTAAAATATAGTAAATAATGTTTGGAGTTCATGACGTCAGTTACAAAGCGCCTCTCACGCCAATCAATTTAGACGAGTTTAGTGATCTACAATCTTCTATGCTTTTTCGTCACCGTTCTTGTATGGCTGACTAGCTATGATCAAATTTATTGTGATTACTGCAGCGACATCAATTGAAGCCTTCTGTCCAATTATCTGGCTACCTTTTTGTTTCGTAGTTCAAGCAACTCTGTCTGAACAAACTGTGCTTCATACTAATTAAAATTTCAGTTAATGTGGAACTTTCTCATATTTGTTTAGTACATGTTAGAATATAAAATTTACCAAAGAAATATCCAAATTACAGACAAAAGTGATAAAATAAAAACCACACTTCTGATAATATTTTTGCTTTCGTAAGGTGACTGAGGACCGTATGAACTGCACAATCCAGGTGACGAACTCAAAAGCAAAGGTCAAACCTAACGATAGTAAATAGCAAAGGAGTTAGCCTAATAACAGGGGACCGAAGCAACTGTCGAGATCAGTCTTACGTTAATTTCAGAAATTTTGGATTCACTATTGTAATGGTAAAACACAGCTACTTCGTAATTTGGTGGTACGAAATCAAAGGCAAGTGGCGTGAGAGAAGTTGAAGGTTGCAGACGGGGTAATAAAACCTCGACAAGTTGGCGTGGCTTGGGTTTTTGTTTGAGATTCGTTGGCTTCGAGTTGTGAGCGTTGATCGTGTTTTCCCCAAAACATCGGTGGAGTGGGGTGATTGCGTAATATTTGTGTATGTATTCTGCTCCACGAGAAGACCCGTTTAGACGATCCCTAGAATATAACTCATGCCTCTAGTTTACAAGACATCAAACGTGTTTAAATATTGTAAAATATTAATAATCGTTAAAAGAGCGGGCTATGCAAATTAAAATTGATTCACTCATTGCATATTTTACATCCATAAATTTTAATAAAGCTTTTTTCATTTTTATATAATAATATTTGTATTTTAACTATTCAAAACAGTAAGACACCCCTCATATTCATTTCATTATAAAGCATTTCAGATGCAATTCTGGAATAGTGCATGATATCCGAAAGTTAAAAGTTATAATTTTGTTATCAAAGAGAATTTTTCAATTTTATTATTTATTTGGAGACTATTGAATGTTTCTCGAGATATGTTCTTTGATAAGTGACCGTTTTGTTCGTCAATGTACCAAAAGTACAATTATACACGAGATTTTGTTAACTATAAAACTTTCACTATCTAACCGCTATACTACACTGACCTTAATGACAGGAATTTCATTTATGACAAAAGACTAATGTGAAAAATACATGAAATAAAGAATAAGAATTTTGTTAAAGCATTACAACTAAGCCCGTCTCAGTGGAGTATCAGAGCTTCATAAGGAATTAAAATATTTGGTATTTTGAATTTATGAGCTTTTATGATGCATTGAATCCTCTGTCACTAATTTAAGCCATTATGGATTAGATTACTTTCATATTCCACGTTTGAAAACCTCTATAATAAATCATAGTGTATGATGAAGCCCAAATCTGAAATATTTACACTTTTCGACGATTCTGCGGTCAATTTTGAGAACGGGGGTGGTTCTTAAAATTTTAGTTTTAAATTTATGACAAATTAAGGCTCCATTCAAATTTAATCTAATACGCTTCAGCTGCTCGTAGGCTACTTTTAAAGAAGAAAAATTCGCAACAAACAAATTTGTGAATATCCGTCGTTCAGATGCAATTTTACGTGAATAAAAATTATGAACATTTTGACGCATGAATTTTCTTTTTACACTGTACAAATCCTGGGGGAATGTGTCATCAGCATAAGCCAATATTAGCTTAAGTTATGAACGGATGTAACGCACTATCTTTTACGTAACAGCGTGCCTTATTGAGTTTTGAAACATTATATATTTATCTTTAGGGAAAACTTAGTGGAAGTCAGAAGACAAAATCGTAGCAACGTTACAATAGGTACTTTCTTATCCAAAACTTGCAACACTCAAATTTTAAGATCATACTTTAGCCACTTGGTATGTGTATGGAAGCAAAATAAATTATCAGCTATGGATGATAAACTTTAATAATTTCCATAAAAGTAAATTTTCTAAATAATTTAATAATTAAAATTACAATATACAATGTATTTTTCTCCCACACACATATGAAACGCTTCAAAATATCTTGTGGAAATTTCAGTGCTGCATCAATAACTGTTTCCGGAAAAAAGTTGCCTAAAGAGCACTATTTTAAAATTTGCAAGATAAAACCTTCCGACCCTTTTAAGAAATTTTAAATATTTTAATAGTGAATAATAGGGTAAGAGAAAAATTGGGTCAAGATTATGATTTCAAACTTCTTGGGTTTATTTATTTGACAGATTGTTATTGGAACATGAAATTTACCCTGATAAGTATTTGGCTACTTATTTTCATCCAAGCTTTTAAATATAACTTAAAATTAAAACTGAATCCGGCTCAGACCGGATGCTGTAATGGACATTAGATCAACGGAACCTTTTCATATTACCTGTACAAGGTAAACCAATAATCCTCGTTATATTTACTGTTGGAATAATAGTATTTGTTCACTTACCGAATTGAGATTTCCAGTGTAGCCCGCCACAGTGTGTAGGAAACCAGCACATATTCGGTATCCCAAAATACGTGATTCACAAACGGGAGAGAGCCGTTGATGTACACGATCCGAAGATGGAGGAAAAGACCAGATGTGTCCGAAGTCCGACATCCCCTGAATGGAAATAATTATTCTGTAGTATAGTCTTCTCGAGATGCTTTTTCATTAAAAAATTTCTTAGACTTGGGGACAAGACGCGCAATGGTTTCACTGGTTAAAACTGTTAAGTCACATCTTATTTCTTATGTAAGTCAAAAGTATAAACTATTTGAAAATTATTTAAATAATAGAGAAGATATAATGAAATATATTCTTAAATGTATAGATTAATATTAAAAGTATAATTTAAAAAAATTCGTTTTGCAATCTCTATACAACAACAATAAGTAAAAATTAATATGATACAATGACATGAGACAGAAACATAACGGTTTACTGTATAGTAGTTACTTTTACAGTCTTCTTTGTGATATTAATTACTTAATTAGAGAAATCTATGAGGTAAGTCGAGCGGTGAAAGTCTATCGAGCCTTCAAATGTTTGCTCTATTGTCTGATAGATTCTGGATTAACTCATTAGAATGATGTTCAATGTTACTTAAGTATTTTTCACTATACTCCGTGATCACAGTTATAAGCGTATTAATTTTAAAGTCACTCAAAATGTCTGCGGTTTCTTACAAAATATGGT